>JASVEL010002666.1:0-44962 GCA_032618575.1 Nicotiana noctiflora | reverse complement strand
TGGGTCATTCTCGCCCACGGCATCGGGTACATGATTAGCAGCCGCACTTGGGCCGGCGTTGGCCCCAAGACCGAGTCTAGCCTTCTTCTTAGGTGCCATATTCTGAAAATTTGGGAACAAGGCATGAATTAGAAACAGATATTTCCACATTTCACTTTACCGCACGATATAGATTAACAAAGAAATAGGTAAATTCCTAAATGTCGGTGCAGCCCCCAACTTATATGATATGGTCGACAACACACCGATAAGAAGGGCACTACTAGACACAGCTCCGAGACATCCTAGGACACTTTAAAGCATTTGGCTCTGATACCAAGTTTGTCACGCCCCAAATCGAGGGACATGACCGGCACCTGACCGGACCTGGGTGCCATTCATTCCCACGCGTTACCCCTATGTTGATTGTTTCTCATTAACCAAATATCTTACTAATCATAAATGATTTCACAATAAACAAACAAAACCATACGAGTGATTCATTAACATGTTTACAGTTTTACAATGCCTGACATAACATAATATATATACATAAGATTGGAATCCCACAATTTACACGTCTATAGAGCCTCTAGGATACAAAAAGGGAATACAATACTTGCCAGTAATAAGGCTCCGTCTATACCTTACAAAACCAAAATTAAATCTAAACAAAAGTGGTGTGAACCACACAGGGCCCCGATGAATAAATGGGTTCACCAAAACGGGCAGTGGAGGATGAAGGATACTACTGCCGATGAGCTGAGGTGCCTGCTACTGATCCACCTACAATCATAACATGAATGTGGAATCTCCGGCAAAAGGGACGTCAGTACACTTGAATTGTACTGGTATGTATGGACAAACTATGTCCCAAGTAAACTCAAGCCGTTAAACAAGAATCACGATGACAAGACAACCAATAAACTACATCAAGAAATCAATTAAGCCAGCTAACCCTGTTATCCACCTTTTACTCATTTCATATAAGTCTCAATACGAAGCACGTTTAAGGTCAACAAGTAGAACAACAACAAATCAACCACATAAATCACAAGTAGTCAAATAAAGGAGCAATCAGTGCCCCACAGGTTGCAAACTCTCCTGCTGTCTCCTTTCACAATTTTCATTTGCGATTTCGATCGCTTTCCATCCTTATTACCTCGGTCACCCTTATCACCCCAACCCACACATTATTTCTTCATGTTGTGGCGCGCAATCCGATCCCACCATACAGTTTGAAACACAACAATCACAAACATCAGATAAGGCACGACACACAATCACAACAAGTTCAAATAAACAACTTACAAATTGGTTCATCTTATCAATTACTTCTCAAACCAATAACAAAACCAAGTTACCATGTTTCCAAAATCGAGAGTATTCACACAACTCACCACACCTCAAGTGTATCATTGTTTCCCACAAGGTACCACATATGCCATCATAACCATTATTCACAATTCATTACCAAATTCAACTCTCATTTGTCTTTAGGTTTATATCCCACATTACATCACTCATAGTTTAACAGCAATTTGAGTATCCCACAAAAACATCAATAATTTCACACAATTTGTCAAATTAACACGAGCCAAATAATTTCACACATATGGGCGATTTCACAAGAATCAAAATTAGCCATACATACCTGGTATCGAGTTTTCTTCTGCTAACTTCCTACTTTATGCTTACCCAAGCTATCCTAGCTTTGCCGACCTTGTTTTGCAGACTCTTACGCCTATTCACTTCCTCTTTACTAAAAATCAAGTTCAATAATCATGCATGAGTGTAAAATTCCATTTTCAAAAGCTATTATATGCAACCCTCTCCTTACCCATTTTAAAACTGAAAATTAGAGAAAATAGCTAGGGGTTTTACCTTGAAATGATTTGGGGAAGTTGAATCTTTGCCCTAGAATCCTTTGAACTAAGTAGTTGGAACAATCTTTGAAGATGAAAGACTTCTATCTCTAAAATCCCTCTCTTCTCTCTCTAATTTTGGTAAGAATATATGATAAAATGAAGGGTAAAGGCATTATATTAAAGAAGAGGTCGGGTTGAATTTTATAAAATTTCTGGGCTGGGTCAATTCTGCGGTCGCAGAATCAACATGCGGTCCGCATAGTAATCGCGGAATTGCCTCAAAATTTACACAAGTTCTTTTACGAAATGCGACCAAATTGTGGTCCACATTCTTGATATGCGGTCGTAGAGTTCACCGCAGGTTTGACACTCAAAAACCTTCGAGAATTTATGCGGTAGATCTGCGGTCCGCAGATCCATTATGCGATCGCATATCGACCGCATTCTCAACACCAAATTTTGTAAACCTTCTCTTAAACTCTACGGCAAGAATGCGGTCCGCATAGCAAATCTGCGGTCGCATTCCTGACCGCAGAATTGACACTTTTCTGGAAATATTGACTCTTACATTTTTGAAACTTAAATCACTACCAAGGGTCCAAACCGCGGCGAGCTTGCTCGCCGCGAAGAATTATACGCATTCCTAACACGTCATTCGGACCATGACACCATAGCTACTAGGTTTTACGCATAAAAATTTTACGGGGCCTTACATCCTCCCCGCCTTGAGATCATTCGTCCTCGAATGAGGACTTTGAAAATGAGTTGGTTTTGAAAGACATGATATGCAAACTATCTAAATTTTAACTAACTCTTATATTTTAGAAACTTTTCGCTAGAGTTTCCTTTGTATTATGGACATATCCACCTGTTAGAGGGCCCCCGAAACACATTACCAAACATTAATACACAAATTCAACACTTTCCACAACTTGTATACACTTTCTTACCTCAACGAATGCACATATTCTATCACATTGTTACAACTGACATAAACTAGTCACTTCAATGAGGTCTTACCTTATTTAATCATCTTGATACACCATGTACACACAACAAACCATTACCAATCTACACTTACTATTTGTTGTTTATTTAACACATGAATCTTTATAAGACTTTCATTTATCAAGAAAGGTTCAAGTGACCCAAGGTAACAACACGTTTAACTCATTACAAATTGAAGGAGACCTTACTAATACTAAGAGGGAAACAAATTGGACAAGATGACAGTTACTAGGAGTAGAAGGGTCACCTAATTTCTTCTAAGCTTGATCAAACAAATGGGGGTACTTTTCCTTCATCTCTTTTTCTGCTTCCTATGTGGCCTCCTCAACTTGTTGACTTCGCCACAATACTTTAACAGAGGCAACTTCCTTATTTCTTAACTTACGGACTTGCCTATCAGGAATGGCAACTGGAACTTCTTCATATGACAAATCTTCATTAACCACAAATTCTACGCATTCCTAACATATCATACGGACCATGACACCATAGCTACTAGGTTTTATGCATAAAAATTTTACGGGGCCTTATACCCAAGTACAACTAAGTACAAACTTTCATCCCAGACGGACGGTCAGTCCGAAAGAACAGTTCAGATATTGGAGGATATGCTTCGAGCATGTGTTATTGATTTTGGAGGTTTGTGTTATCAATTCCTGCCTTTTGCAGAGTTTACTTATAATAATAGCTATCAATCAAGCATTCAGATGACTTTTTATGAAGCCTTTTATGGTAGGCGGTGTCGTTCTTCGGTTAGATGGTTTGAACTGGGAGAAGCTAGGTTGTTGGGTACGGATCTAGTTCAGGAGGCCTTAGATAAGGTCAAACTCATTCAAGATAGACTTCTTACAGCTCAGTCCAGTATAAAGAGCTATGCAGATTGCAAGGTTCGAGATATAGCTTTCATGGTTGGGGAGCGAGTATTTCTTCGAGTGTCACCTATGAAGGACATGATGATATTTGGAAGGAAGGTCAAACTTAGCCCTAGGTTTATTGGCCCATTCGAGATTATTGATTGTGTGGGAGAGGTGGCTTATAAGCTTGCCTTGCCACCTAGCTTGTCAGCTGTGCATCCAGTGTTTTATGTATCCATACTCCTAAAATATCATGGTGATCCATCGCACGTGTTAGATTTTAGCAGTGTCCAATTGGACAAGGATCTATCTTACGAGGAGGAGCCGGTAGCTATACTAGACTGTCAGGTTTGACAGTTGTGGTCGAAGAGTTTTCCTTCTATGCGAGTTCAGTGGAGAGGTCAGTATCCTGAGGCATCAACCTGGGAGTTCGAGTCTGACATGCGGGGTCGATATCCTCATCTATTCCCTGACTCAGGTACTTCTTTCTTTTGTCCGTTCAACGACGAACAATTCTTTTAGAGGTGGAGAATGTGATGACCCAAAGGGTCATCACTTGTTTTCTCAATCATTTCGAGCTTCTGAGGCCTTGAAAACCTCCTTTATAGTTGCCTCGATTTGTGTGTGCAGTCCGAGCGCGAAGTCAAAATTTTTTTATGTTGAAATATATGAATTATGTGAAAGAATTGAAGAATTTTGATATTAATAATTATATGGTTGACTTTGGTCAATATTTTTGATAAACAGACCCGGACCCGTGGTTTGATGATTTCAAAACATCCGTAAAAAATATAGAACACTAGCGTATGCCCGGAATCAAAATCCGAGGTCTAGAACCCCGGTAAAAGAATTAGTCTGTTAAATTATTTTCTAAAAATGTTTAAGGAAAATAAAACTGAAATTTGATTAAAAAGTAATAGTATCGGGCTAGTATTTTGGTTCCGATGCCCGGTACAAGTCATATATGTTGGTTAAGCGCTTCATGTAAAGTTTGGTTGAAAACGGACGTCGTTTGACGTGTTTCGGCCTTAAATTGGAAATTTGGAATTTTATGAAAATTTGAAAGATTATTGAGTTTTAACGCTCAATTCATTGATTTAGATGTTAATTTGGCGATTTGATCTTGCGAGCAAGTTCGTATGATATTTTTGAGTCAGTGTACACATTTGGCTTGGAACCCCGAGGGCTCGGGTGAGTTCTGGATAGGTGTCGGATTGCATTTCTCATTTTGGAAGAAAATCTGGTATTTTGCTTCAGTGATCTTCGCAATTGCGAGCATTTTACCGCAATTGCGAGCCTTTTACCGCAATTGCGATGCATGAGGTTTTGGCCTAGGATCGCAAATGCGAAATTCCGGAAAACCTGTACTATGTCGCAAATGCGATCATTTTGGTCGCAAATGCGAAGGGACCCCTAGGCAGCACATCTTCGCAAATGCAAAGATTTTGTTAGCAAATGCAAACTTCCCAGTTTAGGCCTAGCTTCGCAAATGCGAAGCTTATTCACAAATCCCAGGATTGGTCGGGGTTCGCAATTGGAACCCCTGCTCACAAATGCGAACACATAGACTTGTAAATCACGATTTCCAGCTTTATTTTTCACATTTTCACAACCCAAAACATCCATTGGCGATTTTTCACAAACTCCATCTTCTCCAAATCATTTGTAAGTACTTTTACTCAATTTCTTCAAACTTTAACATCATCTATCATATTTTCATCTTAAATTCAAGGTTTTTCATGGGTAATAATGGGGGTTTTTGGTAGAACTTAGGTTTTTACAAAAATTGGGATTTTGACCTCTATTTGAGGTCCGATTTTAGAACAAATTATATATTTGAAATTGTGGAAGGATGGGTGAATTTATTTTTGTTCGAACGTCGTGTTTCGACCACGTGGGCTCGAGGTCAATTTTTACTATTTCGGACATAATGTTGTAAAAATTATATTTAGCCATTTGAACTAGTTTGTTAGGCAGTATTGATGATATTAAAATTAATTGTGTAGATACGATTAAATTGGAGCCAAATTCGAAAGGAAAAGGCATTGCTAAGGATTTTATTGATCGTAAACTTTCGAGGTTAGTGTTTGATCTATCCTAGCTTGAGGGAATAAGAGTTGAGTTTATGTGATAATTGTTACATGTAGAGTCCGACGTATAGGCATGGTGACAAGTATCTATACGTAGGGTGTCGAGCATGATCGTGGGTCTTAAATGGATTAAATTCCTATTAATATTATGTGATTATATGAAAGGAATTATTATTGGTTTCATACCGGTAATATATATAAATTATTGACTAAAGATTATTGGTGTCACACCAGTAATATATATATATATAAATTGTTGATTAAAAATTATTGGTGTCACACCGGTAACATACATATATTATTGATTAATTATTAATTATTAATTTTATACCGGTAATATAAATGTTGTCGAATTACAAAATTATTGGTTTGACACCGGTAATATAAATATTGTTGAAATTGAAGATTATCGGTTTAATACCGGTAATATATTGTATTGATTATTGTTATTGGCCATAGCGCCAGTGACATATCGGAAGGGTCGGAGTGCACGCCGCACTACTAATAGATATTGATTGTTGGCATTGGCCATAGTTGCCGGTAGCCTATTGTATTGATTATTATTATTGGCCATAGCACTAGTGACATATCGGAAGGGTCGGAGTGCATGCTGCACTACTAATAGATATTGATTGATGGCATTGGCCATAGTTGTCGGTTGCCTATTATGTACTGTTATTGGCCATAGCTGCTGGTGACATATAGGAAGGGCCGGGATGCACGTCACATCAGTAACAAATGATGATTGATGGCATTGGCCATAGTTGCCGGTAGCCTCTTATGTATTGTTGGCATTGGCTATAGTTGTCGGTAGCCTATTGAGAAATAAGATTATATTAAAATGGGAGCGAGTGGTACGCATGCCACAAGATATGAAAATAAATGGGATCGGGTTGCACGCCGCAACAAGACAAATTGAGACTTCAAAGTGAATTTTTATTCCATTAATCATATTATTTTTTGATAGTATATTCTGCTTCTACCCAGAATATGTTTTCCCTTTTTAAATATTCTTTCCTGCTATTATATTGAGTATATATATGTTTTGTACTGCACAGGTTTATGTGGGTGTCTGGTCCTAGCCTTGTCACTACTTCGCCGGGATAGGCCGGGTACTTACCAGCACATGGGGTCGGTTGTGCTGATGCTACACTCTGCGCTCTTTTTGCACAGATACAGGTTAAGGATAGCAGCAACGACAGTAGTGCGATTATTGATATTCCGACCACCGTGACTTCGAGGTAGCCTTGCAGGCATCCGTAGGACCCGTTGTCTCATCTATCTTTACTTTTCAGTCTGTTATCTCATGTATTCGAGATAAACAGTTTACATTCCTTCAGACGATTGTGTTTATTATTTTTAGAAGTTTGTGAGTATTATGACACCAGTTCTTGGGTAGTGTATTATGTTTCGATTTTTGTGCATCGTATCTAGTAAAAGTTGTTAAGTCTTCCGCTAAATGATTATTTCGATGTATTAATAGTATTATTTCGAAATAATTTTTATATGAGGGTTGTAATAAATAAAAATATAAGTAAGAAGTTGGCTTGCCTAGCTTCCATTAGTAGGCGCCATCACGACTCCCGAGGGAGAAAAATCCGGGTCGTGACACATAGCCACCGAATTTAGTGGCTTTAGAGTTAAAACGTTTGAAATTTGAAGGGAAATAGTGGTAGTGGTTTTGGGGTAGCCCTTATAATTGATTTTGGCCTATTAATTGTATGGTTTATTTTATGTCTACCAATTGTCATTAGTTTTTTTCAGAGGTCTACAAATGAAGTTTGCTCTATACATAACTACAGCCTCAGGCCCAAAATGCATAAAGCATAAACAATGCCATATCAATACAAGTTAAAGGGATTTCATATTAACAATAATTCTCATGTTTTGGTTACTTAGTTATTTTCTCAAACACTTGGTGAAATAAAGCTTCATTGTCCTTATTAATAGTATTTCTACTCCCAACAAGCCATTGTCTTGATCCTAGATAAATTCTAGAATCTCAAATTTCTTATAATTAATGCCATTCTTCTTTACCCATAAGATAAATAACACCCTTAACCAATAATTAACAGGCCAAACCTATATTGTTCATATTTTTCTATCAAACCCATCAACTCATATCTTATGAACTTGAGTCAATAATTATTAATCAAATGCTAGAATCAATTAGAGGGTGAAGACGTTACCTTTTTGACGTTCAATCTTCTTGAATTCAAGTTCTAGGGTTTCTTCTCTCAACAATGATGCCCCAAACAAATATATAATGATTTGGAGGGTTTACCCATGTTAATAAGATGTTAGAAAATTAAAAATAACTTAGAATCACCATTAGAACTTACCTTGAGTGGTGGAAGGACACTTAAGGAGTTAGATTTTTGAGAGTTTCCCTTTCTAGATCAAGTTTTTATATTTTGAGGCTACGGGGGACGAAATATGGCCTTAAAACGACCCCCCACAAGCACGCCACACACCTAAAGACCTGCCCGCGCTACTGACCTCGCAAAATGGCAGTAACACTGCCTCAAAATTAGCGCGGTCGCGCTACCTAGCGCGCATATCGCATACTGTTCTATAAAATGCGCACTTTTTAGACATAGATTCGTTTGAGGTCCATAATATATCGTTGGAAATATATTTCAAAGGCCCACAATTTTTATTCTTTGAGTTTTTCCAAATTCCTTACAAGTTGTCATTAAACCTTACTGGAAGATAGACCTTCTACAAACTTAGTCGATTTTGTCGAGTCTTATGGTGCGTTAATAATTGGGTACACCTCTATGGGTGAAGTTGGCCATTCAAATCTCATTTCGGGTGGTTTTGTTTTCTGCATGGTGTATAGATACATACGTGAAAATCACTAAAATTTTGAAAAGAATATAATTTTAAACTTATAATTTCAAAAGTATAGTGTGTTCATGATAAGAGACTAAAGTTAAACATGTCAAATCTAAATTCTAGATAATCACTTCACAATAGTGCATCCATCCTCTTGAAATTCTGAATCCGCTTTTGGTTCGAAGAAAGGCCGCACCCTAAGATATTCCACGGATCAACCCTGTAATTTAAGAAAACCTAACCAAAACATTACTAATACTAAAAACAATTAAAATTCCAAACAACTCCGTGCATCAATGAATTGTCCCATGCATATTTAGCTGGTGACATTTCAATTTATTCTTTTTTATTTATATTTTTATTTCCTATAGTGTAGGCCGAGCTATTTTTTGATAGAAAAACATGATTAGTGAATATTTTAATTGTTCAAAAGGGTGTTCAAAGACCTTCTCTACAACAAAAGTTTCACATAATTGTTCCATATTTGGCTGGTCAACTTTACAAATTTGTTCTCTTTTTTTCTTCTTATCTTTATTTTTATTTTTATTTCCTATTGCGTTGGCTTGATCAAGATCAGTGAAGAGCTTTTCTATAAGTTTTTGTTGAATTCTTCTTTGTATTTCGTGATTGTTTATTTTGGCGCGATTGATGTATTATATTCTTTTACCATGTTATCACATCTTGAGAGGCTAACGATTTACTACGAATAATCACGTTTAATTAAGAGATTAATTAACTTTGTTTAACGATTGAGTTTAGCAATAAAAACAAGAAAAACAATCATACCTTTTCCATTACTCCGAAGAGCAAAATGCGAGATGCGATTGAATAAGAACGTGTTAATTAATTTGTCATTAGGAGAATAAGAAAAATCAATACCATAAGCCTTATAAATCTTTAAAAAAAAGAAAAGAAGAACGGAGCAACAGATAAATTTTTAGAAAAGCAACAACAAAAAAGAAATTAATTAATCACCGTTTGTGTAAGAATTAATAAATTTAACGGTTTAGGTTGAAGGCATAGCAGCATGGATGATTTACTTTAATTTAAAGTTCTGTGAGGGTAAAAGTTGGGCAGCATTTATATGGTTAGGTCTTAGCACAAAATCGATAAAACAACTATGGTTCTCTTTTGAAATAAAACCAATGTGGTTTTCTCTAATGAGTTTAAGTTATATATATATATTTTGTGATGATCCGGTCCTTCATCACGTGAGTCACCGCTCCGTTTTCCCCGTTATATGCTTGTTCATGTTTCAACATATGTGTTTGGTAATTTGAGTCAATTCGGATCGAGTTTGGTAGGGAATGAGACAAATAGTCTTTTTGATGAAGAAATAGTTGAGAAAAGTCAATCAGATGTTGACTTGTGAGTTAGAGGGCTCGGAATCGAAGTCTGATGGTTCGGTCAGCTTCGGGGAATCATTTGTGGCTTAGGGGAGAGATCGGAATTGAATTTGGAGGTCCGGTGTAGAATTAGGCTTGAATTGGCGAAGTCCGGTCGATAAGTGAGATTTTAATCCGGATGTCGGAATGGAATTCCGACAACTGTTGTAGCTTCGTTAGGTGATTTTTGATATGTCTGCAAAATTTCAGGTCATTCGGACATCATTTGGTCGGGTTTTTGATTGGTTGTTGGTTTCGGAAGTTTTAGTTGAAACTTAGGCTTGAATCCGCCGTGATTTGATAATTTTCGTGTTTAGGGATGTGTTGTTATGATTGGGACAAGTTCGTATCATGTTTTGGAGTAGGTTGGTGGTTTTCGTTGAGGTCCCGGGGGCCTCGGGTCTAATCCGAGGGTCCAATCGGACCACTTCTAGCATTTTTGAAGGCTGTTGGTTGCTGGTATTTATTGCAGACGGATGCTCTATACGATCATATAAGGAAGTTGCGATCGCATAGAAGGATGAAAATAGGCTTCTGAGTTGTTCTATGTGATCGCATAGAAGGGGCTGCGATTGCATAGTTTTGTAACTTTGTTCTCTGTAATCGCATGGCAAAGGGTGCGATCACATAGTGTATTTTTTGCCTAAGGTCCCTGGATGGCATTTGTTCTATATGATCGCAAGGCAGGAGTGCGATCGCATAGTAGTAATTTTGGAGCTTGGAAGATTGTTCTATGCGATCGCAATGCAGGAGTGCGATCGCATAATAATAAAATATGGAGTGTAAAATTTGTTCAATGAGATTGCAATAGAGGGATGCGTTCACATAGTGAAATTACCTGGGCGACAGAAGGCTTAAATGAAACATTTCACTCGCGTTTTGAGGGACATTTTCCTCCATTTTTGAGTACCTCGAGAGCTAAGTGATAGAAATTGAATGGGATATCATCGGGAAGTGATTGAAGGTAAGTCTCGTGGTCTTAATACATCATTTTATCGAAGAATCTTCCATTAATTATCTGAAAATCGTTATAAATTGAGGGAGTTGGGGCTTGAATTTTTGCTATGAAAAATCATGATTTACCGGTTCATTTGAAGTCCGATTTTGATAAAGTTTATATGCACGGACTCGTGGCGAGATAAGAATTCTGAAAATGTAACTTTCGTAATTTTTCGAAAAGCGGGACCGTGGCTCGAATTTTGGCAACTTCGTGTTTTTGGGCATTTTTCGAGTCCTTTCGATTGGGTTATGATTTAGCCTATTTTGATGTATTCTTATTGGTTATGATTAGATTTGGCACCCGAGGAGGTCGATTTGCGAGGCAAGTGCAAGGCGAGCTAGGACTTTTATCGGTTCGAGGTGAGTGGTAGTAATGAATGATATACTGAGGGTTGGAAACCCCGTATTTACACTGTACCGTGCTATGTTGAGATTAAACATGCGTCATGTGACAAGCGTGGTGATATTATGATTGGGGATTTGGACTTGGTCCCTCTCAATTGATAGTTTACTGTGCATATTGTCTGAGACTGAGCTTATACCTGTATAATTGGGCTAGTTGCCGTGTTTGGGGCCTTGTGCCGACCTGTAGAATCTTAGGGAAGCCTGTGGAGCTAAATGAACTCTATACCATGTTGAACACATACTCTCAGCCGTATTCGTAGTTGTATACTATGACATTAACCAGTACTAGATGTGTACCCTAAGTGATAATACCTAGGGTTGAACACCCTATTCTAGGTGAGCAAGCCCGAGAGGCCGAGTGTATATTGACTGAGAGGGGTCGAGGACCCATTGTGAGGTATTGATATATATATACCGGATCGGGCTGCACGTCGTAGCAGTATATACATATACATATATTGGATCGGACTGCACGCCACAGTATTATATATATGATATATATATGGATCGGACTGCACGCCACAGTAATATATATGTGGATCAGACTACACGCCGCAGTACTATAGCGCTTGGGCTGAAGGAGCCCCTCCGGAGTCTACACACACCCCAGTGAGCACAGTTATATATTATTGGATTTCACATTGCACCACAATATTCTCTTATTACTCAGTTCACAGCGTCCACGACCCAATATATATAAATATATATATATATATATATATATATATATATATATATATATATATATATATATATATATATATATATATTGGATCGGGTTGCACGCCGCAGCAGGTTAGATCAGTGTTGGTTCAGTGTTAGACAGTAGTAGACTGGAACAAGACTTACCATTCTAAAGATGATTTACCTGTACAGTTATTCTTAGAACTGTTTAGTGTACAAACAGGTGTTCTTTCTTCCAGTTATTATTTATTGATTACTACTCACTGAGTTGGAATTACTCACTCTACTCCCAGCACCTTGTGTGAAGATACTGGGATCCAGGAGGGTACCTGAGCTTTACACTATTGTTTCTACTACCAGTTGAGGAGACATCGTGGTAGATGCCGGCGTCCGCAGGACCCATCACTCCCTCCTTCTATTTATATATTTTGTCATTCTACTTAGACTTGTATTATATTGGGTGTTCTCTTTTTGTTAAAGGCTCAGACTTGTGACACCGAATTCATTGGGCTATATTGCAGTTATTTCTATTTCCGTATTAGTATTATTGTTATAAAAACAGGCTAGTTATCTTTTAATGGAACAATGTTATATAATAATTTAACTGATTATCAAGATAATGGTCGGGCTGGCCTAGTAATGTGTTGGTCGCCATCACGACCGAGGTTTGGGTCGTGACAAGTTGGTATCAGAGCCTAAGTTATCAGGTCTCGCGAGTCATGAGCTGGTTTAGTAGAGTCTCGCGGATCGGTACGGAGACGTCTGTACTTATCCTCGGGAGGCTGCAGAACCTTTTAGGAAAGCTTCAAATTCTTGAAATTCCTATCGTGCGACTTTGTTGATCCGAAACTGAACTTCGATATTCTATTCTCTCGCAGATGGAGAGGACTCGTGCCAGAGGACGAGGCGGACGACCACCATTTCCACCTACTAGAGGCCATGGACGCGGCCATGGTCGTGGTAGGGGTAGAGCAGCTAAAGCAGTGCCAGTTGACCCACCAGCTTTCCCTGTTCTAGATCAGCCTCTAGTTGTAGAGGTCCCATCAGCACCTGTTCAGGCACCAGCTGTACCAATTGTGATTTTAGGTCTTCAGGAGACCCTAGCTTAGATATTGACGGTTTGCACCGGCTTGGCTCAGGCATTTTCAGCCTCCACTGCAGCAGCTACATCCCTGACTGGGGTTGGTCATCAAACCCCCGCAGCTCACACTCTAGAGCAGGTAGTGCAGGGCCTACAGACACTTGAGGCACCACAAGTCCAGCTAGTGGCTCAGGCTCAGCCAGTTGTTCAGATTCAGGGAGACAAGGTCCTAGTGATTCCCGACGATGAGCAGCGTCGTCTTAAGAGGTTTAGCAGACTTTCTCCTCCTATATTTAGTGGTACTCCGGGCGAGGACGCCCAAGGCTTTGTCGACAAATGTCGTCGGATCCTTCTTACAATAGGGATTCTTGAGTCGAGTGGTGTATCTATTACTACTTTCCAGTTTCATGAAGCAACCTTCACATGGTGGGAGGCTTATGAGCGCCGTAGGCCGGTAGGTGCGGCACCATTGACATGGCAGGAGTTCTCCATTATTTTTTTGGAGAAGTGGATACCCTGATCTCAGAGGGAGGAGTTATGCAGGCAGTGTAAGTGGCTCCGCATGGGGGACATGACAGTATAAGAGTATGAGGTTAGATTTACAGAGTTAGCTAGATATGCACCATGGATGGTTCCAACTGATCGGGAGAGGATCGGGTGCTTTGTAGATGGACTTATTTATCCTATTCATATTTTGATGACCCGAGAGAGGGTACTGAGTCATTCATTTGAGGATGTTGTTGATATAGCTCACGACTTTGAGACAGACTGCCATTGAGAGCGAGAGGAGAGGGAGGCCAAGAGGCCTCGGGGATCAGCTAGTTCCAGCGGTACTCAGACTAGAGGCCAGAGTCAGCAGAGCCAAGGTCACTCTTTTAGGTCTTCACAGCCAGCCCGCTTAGAGTATCGTGGGACATCTTCTGGCCGAGGTCATCAGGGTTCTCACCAGGTCCAGCCATCTCTTAGCGCCCTACCAGTGCAGAGTTCATCTCAGGCTCCATCTGTTCAAGGTTCTTCCCGACCTAGTTCTTTTGCTGGACACTACAGTGCGAAGGGTTCCGTTCAGTCCCAGCCCCCAGTACTTGGGAGTTGCTTTGAGTGTGAGGAGTTTGGGCATATCCGGAGAGAATTTCCTTATCTTGTATCCATGCCATATCGGTAGAGGGGACATCCATCATCTTCTGGTCCATATACTTAAGCACCCGCCCCGCCAACTAGGGGTGAGGGTCAGGCAGCCAGGGGTAGCCCTCGAGGTGGAGGCGAATCAGGTGGTCAGGCTCGTTGCTATGCTCTTCATGGACATTCTAATGCGGTGGTTTCTGATGTTGTTATCACATGTATTATTTCAGTGTGCCATAGAGATGCCTCAGTTTTGTTCGATCCCTGTTCCACTTATTCTTATGTATCTTCATATTTTTCTCCTTACTTATGCACGACCCGAGGGTGTCTTGTGTTTCCCGTGCATGTAACTACCTCGGTGGGCGATACCAGTGTTGTGGACCATGTGTACCGGTCCTGTCTTGTCACTATTAGGGGTGTAGAGACCCGAGTAGACTTCTTGCTATTGAGCATGATCGATTTTGATGTCATTTTGGGCATGGACTGGCTATCTCCGTGTCACGCTATTCTACACTGTCATGCCAAGATAGTCAAATTGGATATGTCGGGCATTCCGAGGATCGAGTGGCGAGGCATGACTGATTATGTACCCAGCAGGGTAATTTCTTTCCTAAAGGCCCAACGGATGGTTGGAAGGGATGTCTATCATATTTGTCATTTGTGCGGAACGTTGGAGCTGAGACTCCTAGTATTGATTTTGTTCCCGTTGTGAGGGATTTTCCTGATGTGTTTCCCTTAGACCTGCTGGGCATGCCGCCGGACAGGGATATTGACTTTGGGATTGACTTAGTGTCGGGCACTCAGCCAATTTCTATTCCTCCTTATCGTATGGCACCTGCTGAGTTGAAAGAATTGAAGGAGCAGCTTCAGGAACTCCTAGAAAAGGGGTTCATTCAACCGAGTATGTCACCGTTAGGTGCACCGGTCTTGTTTGTTAAGAAGAAGGATGGCTCAATGAGGATGTGTATTGACTACAGGCAGCTGAACAAAGTAACAGTGAAGAACAAGTATCCTCTACCACATATTGATGATTTATTTGATCAAATCCAGGGAGCTAGGGTATTCTCGAAGATTGATCTTCGTTCAGTCTATCTCCAGCTGAAGATTAGAGATTCTGATATTATGAAGACATTATTCAGAACGAGATATGGGAACTATGAGTTTCTTGTGATGTCTTTTGGGCTGAGAAATGCCCCAGCCGCGTTAATGCATTTGATGAATAGTGTCTTCTGGTCATATTTGGACTCATTCATGATCGTGTTCATAGATGATATCCTGGTGTACTCCCGTAGCCAGGAGGAGCATGCTCAGTATCTGAGAGTTCTATTACAGAGGTTGCGGGAGGAGAAGTTGTATGCCAAGTTCTCCAAGTGTGAGTTCTGGCTCGAGTCCGTGGCTTTCCTAGGGCATGTGGTGTCCGGTGATGGAATTCAGGTAGATCCGAAGAAGAAAGAGGCGGTACAAAGTTGTCCTAGACCGACCTCAGCTACTGATATTCGTAGCTTCCTAGGATTGGCAGAGTATTATCGCCGATTTGTTCAGGGATTCTCTTCTATTGCTTCACCCTTGACTAGGTTGACTCAGAAGGGTGCTCCATTTGTGTGGTCCGAGGAGTGTGAGGAGAGCTTTCAGAAGCTCAAGACAGCATTGACCACGGCGCCAGTTTTGATATTGCCGCCAGCTTCAGATTCTTATACTATGTATTGTGATGCCTTGAGAGTTAGCATTAGATATGTGTTGATGCAAGAGGGTAAAGTTATTGCTTATCCATCTCGCCAGTTTAATCCACGTGAAAATAACTACCATGTGCACGATTTGGAGTTAGAAGCCATAGTTCACGCTCTAAAGATTTGGAGACATTACTTATATGGTGTTTCTTGTAAAGTATATACCGATTATCGCAGCCTTCAGTATCTGTTCAAATAGAAGGATCTTAATTTGAGACAGCGGAGGTGGCTGGAGTTGCTTAAGGATTATAATATTACTATATTGTATCATCCAGGAAAGGACAATGTTATGGCTGATGCTTTGAGCCGAAAGATGGTCAGTATGGGTAGCTTAGCTTATATTCCAGTTGGGGAGAGGCCCTTTGCATATGATGTTCAGACATTGGCCAATCGGCTAGTGAGTTTGGATATTTCTGAGCCGAGCCAAGTGTCTGCTTGTGTTGTTTCTCGGTCCTCTTTATATGAACGCATCAGAGAGTGTCAGTATGATGATCCACATTTGCTTGTCCTTAAGGACAGAGTTCTACACAATGATACCAGAGATGTGACTATTGATAGTGGTGGTGTTCTGAGGATGCAGGGCTAGATCTGTGTGCCCAATGTAGATGGCCAGCAAGAGTTGATATTATAGGAGGCTCACAGCTTATGGTACTCCATTCATCCGGGTGCCGCGAAGATGTACCAGGACTTGAGGCAGCATTATAGGTGGCGGAAGATGAAGAAGGATATTGTTAGTCATGTAGCCAGATGTCTCAACTACCAGCAGGTCAAGTATGAGCATCAGAGGCCGGCCAGTGTTCTTCAGCGTATGGTTATTCCTGAGTGGAAATGGGAGCGGATTACCATGTATTTTGTGAGTGGTCTCCCTCGGACTTCGAGGAAGTTTGATTCAGTGTGGGTGATTATCGATCGGCTGACCAAATCCGCACATTCATCCCAGTATGTACTACTTATTCATCGGAGTGGTTAGAAATGATCTTTATTTGAGGAGATTGTCAGATTGCATGGGGTTTCAGTGTCTTTCATATCAGATAGAGGTACATAGTTGACTTCTCAGTTCTGGAGAGCATTTCAGCGGGAGCTGGGTACGCAGGTAGAGTTGAGCACGGCATTTCAACCTTAGACAGACGGACAGTCTGAGCGCACTATTCAGATTTTGGAGGATATATTGCGTGCTTGAGTGATCGATTTTAGAGGTTCATGGGATGAGTTTTTTCCACTTGCAGAGTTGGAATACAACAACAGTTACCAGTCGAGTATTCAGATGGCCCCGTATGAGGTGTTGTATGGTAGACGGTTTAGATCTCCTGGGGGATGGTTTGTGCCTGGCGAGGCTAGATTTATAGGGAGTGAGTTAGTTCAGGATGCTTTGGAGAGGGTGAAGTTGATCCATGAGAGGCTTTGCACAACACAGTCACGCCAGAAGAGTTATGCGGACCGTAAGGTTCGAGACGTGTCTTTCATGGTTGGGGAGAGAGTATTGTTGAAGGTTTCACCCATGAAGGGTGTTATGCGGTTTGGAAAGAAAGGGAAGCTGAGTCCCAGGTTCGTTGGTCCTTTTGAGATACTCAGGAGGATTGGGGAGGTGGAATATGAGCTAGTTTTGCCGCCCAGCTTGTCCAGTGTGCATCCAGTATTCCATGTGTCTATGCTCCGAAAGTATGTCGGGGATCCGTCTCATGTGTTGGACTTTAGTACGATTCAGATTGATGGTGATCTATCTTATGATGTGGAGCCGGTGGCTATTCTGGGTCGACGGGTTCAAAAGTTGAGGTCCAAGGATATTGCTTCAGTTAAGGTGCAGTGGAGAGGCCGGCCCATTGAGGAGGCTACTTGTGAGATCGAGTAGGAGATGCGGAGTAGATATCCACACTTATTTGAGACTCCAGGTATGTTTCTTGACCCGCTCGAGAATGAGTTTTTGCTTAAGTTGGGGAGAATGTGATGACCCAGTTTGTCATCATGTAAATCACCGCCCTGCTTTCCCTGTTATATGCTTGTTCATGTTTCAATATATGTGTTTGGTGAATTTGAGTCAATTCGGATCGAGTTTGGTAGGGAATGAGACAAATAGTCTCTTTGATGAAGGAATAATTGGGAAAAGTCAACTGGATGTTGACTTGTGAGTTAGAGGGCACAGAATCAAATTCTGATGGTTCGGTCAGCTACGGGGGATCATTTATGGCTTAGGGGAGTGATCAGAATTGATTTTGGAGGTCCAGTGTAGAATTAGGCTTGAATTGGCGAAGTTGGAATTTTTGCGAAATTCGGTCGATAGGTGAGATTTTGATCCGGGTAACAGAATGAAATTCCAACAGTTGTACTAGCTTTGTTAGGTAATTTTGGATATGTCTGTGAAATTTCAAGTCATTTGGACATCGTTTGGTCGGGTTTATAATTGGTTGTTGGTTTCAGAAGTTTTAGACGTAACTTGGATTGAATCCGCCTTGGTTTGATGATTTCTGTGTTTAGGGATGTGTGTTTATGATTGAAACAAGTTTGTATTGTGTTTTGGAGTAGGTTGGTGGTATTCATTGAGGTCCTGGGGGCCTCGGGGTGAATACGGGAGTCCAATCGGACCATTTCTAGCATTTTTGAAGGGCTGTTGGTTGCTGGTATTTATTGAATACGGATGCTCTATGCGATCGCATAGGGAAGTTGCGATCGCATAGAAGGATGAAAATAGGCTTCTGAGTTGTTCTATGCGATCGTACAGAAGGGGCTGCGATCGCATAGTTTTGTATCTTTGTTCTCTACGATCGCATGGCAAAGTGTGCGATCATATAGTGTATTTTTGGCCTAGGATCACTGGATGGCATTTGTTCTATGTGATCGCAAGGCAGGAGTGCGATCACATAATAGTAATTTTGGAGCTTGGAAGATTGTTCTATTCGATCGCAATGCAGGAGTGCGATCGCATAGCAATAAAATATAGAGTGTAAATTTTGTTCAATGCGATCGCAATAGAGGATGCGAACGCATAGTATAATTACTTGGGCGACAGAAGGGTTAAATGAAACATTTCAGTCGCGTTTTGAGGAGCATTTTCCTCCATTTTTGAGTACCTTGAGAGCTAAGTGACGGAAATTGAAGGGGATTTTATCAGGAAGTGATTGGAGGTAAGTCTCGTGGTCTTAATACATCATTTTATCGAAGAATCTTCTATTAATTCTCTGAAATTGGGCATAAATTGAGGAAGTTAGGGCTTGGATTTTTTCTATGAAAAATCATGATTTGCCGGTTCATTTGAAGTCCGATTTTGATATATTTTATATGCACGAACTCGTGGAGAGATAAGTATTCTAAAAATGTAACTTTCGTAATTTTCCGAGAAGTGGGCCCGAGGCACGGGTTTTGGCAACTTCGTGTTTTTGGACGTTTTTCGAGTCCTTTCAATTGGGTTATGATTCATTAGCCTATTTTGATGTATTCTTATTGGTATTGATCATATTTGGCACCCGAGGAGGTCGATTTGCGAGGAAAGCGCAAGGCGAGCTAGGACTTTTGCCGGTTCGATATGAGTGGTAGTAATGAATGATATACTGAAGGTTGGAAACCCCGTATTTGCACTATACAGTGTTATGTTGAGATGAAACACGCGTCATGTGATGAGCGTGGCGATATTGTGAATGGGGATTTGGACTTGGTCCCTTCCGATTGATAGTTTACTGTGAATATTGACTGAGACTGAGCTTATACCTATATAATTTGGCTAGTTGTTGTGTTTGGGGCCTTGTGCCGACCTGTAGAATCTTAGGGAAGCCTGTGGAGGTAAATGACCCTTATACCATGTTGAACACATACTCTCAGCTGTATTCGTAGTTGTAAAGCATGACATGAACCAATACTAGATGTGTACTCTAAGTGATACCTAGGGTTGAACACCCTGTTCTAGCTGAGTGAGCCCGAGAGGCCGAGTCAATATTGACTGAGAGGGGTCGAGGACCCATTGTGAGGTATTGATATACATATACCGGATCGGACTGCACGCCGCAGAAGTATATACATATATATGTATTGGATCGGACTACACGCCGCAATATTATATATATGATATATATATGGATCGGACTGCACGCCGTAATAATATATGTGGATCGGACTGCACTCTGGTGTACTATAGCGCTTGGGATGGAGCCCCTCTAGAGTCTGCACACAACCCCAGTGAGCGCAGCTATATATTATTGGATCGGGCTGCGCACCGTAGCAGTATATCTATTATATTGGATCGGGATGCACGCCGCAACACTATATATATGGAATCGGGGTGCAGGCCGCAACATTATATATCCACTATATATATTGGATCGAGCTGCACGCCGCGCATTATATATATATATATATATATATATATATATATATATATATATATATATATATATATATATATATATATATATATATATATGATCGGCTGAACGCCGCAATAATATGAGTGAGGATTGGGCTGCACGCCGCAACAGGGTTAGATCAGTGTTGGTTCAGTGTGAGACAGTAGTAGACTGGAACTAGACTTACCATTCTAGAGATTATTTACCTGTATAGTTATTCTTAGAACTGTATAGTGTACATACAAGTGTTATTTCTTATAGTTATTATTTACTGATTACTACTCACTGAGTTGGAAGTACTCACTCTACTCCTTGCACCTTGTGTGCAGATACAGGGATCCAGGAGGGTACCTAAGCTTTACACTGTTGTTTCTACTACCAGCTGAGGAGACATTGAGGTAGCTGCCGGCGTCCGCAGGACTTGATCTCTCCCTCCTTCTATTTATATCTTTTGTCATTCTACTAAGATTTGGATTGTATAGGGTGTTCTCTTTTTGTTAGAGGCTCGGTCTTGTGACACTGGATTCATTAGGCTGTATTGCAGTTATTTCTATTTCCGTGTTATTATTATTGATATAAAAATAGGCTAGTTATCTTTAAATGGAACAATGTTATTTAATAATTGAACTGGTTATCTGGAAAATGGTCGGGCTTGCCTAGTAATGTGCTGGGCGCCATCACGACCGGGGTTTGGGTCGAGACAATTTTGTATTGTGAGGTCCTATTTATTCACTAGATAGGGCATGGCCCGTGCTAGCACATGCCCAACATATTGTGAAGCATCTTAAAAGAAGTTGTTAAACCAATTTTTTGCGACCTGTAAGTAAAAAAAATAGAATTTGCATTCTTTTTCCTGGTACTACATCTAATGAACTAAAAATGGATAAGCATCAATTATTGTACCAAAATACAACAACAGGATTCTCTTCAGCATCAATTATTGCACCAAAATACAACAACAGGATGCTCTTCTTATATGCTACCTTCTTCTGTCTCTGGGTATCAGTAGTTCAACACGGATAAACTTATCCTATCATAAGCTGAGCAAATCAGCCCTCTTGAGTTCAACTGTTTATTAGCTGTACTGTTCTGCAATTGTCCAAGAAACAAAGAGATAACACATTATTTAATGTTCATTCTGTATTCAAGCTTAGACAAGCAGGTTATTTGCATATAAAGAGAATCACGTTCTACAACCATCTAAAAAAATTAAATCGCAATGTCACAACCCAGACCCCGGTTGTGATGGCGCCCAACACATTGCTATGCAAGCCCGACCATTATCAGATAACCAGTTCAATTATTAAACATAGAATGTTCCAATTAAAGTCAAATAGCCTGTTTTCATAAGAATAACAACAAGTGCAGAATATGAAACAAAAGAAATATAGCCCCAACAAATCCGGAGTCATAAGTGTGAGCCTCTAACAATAGAATAAAGTCTATACAATCAAGTCTAGAGCAGGAATACAAGAGATAGATACTAGAAGGGAGAGATCGGGTCCGGTGGACGCTGGCAGCTACCTTGATGTCTCCGTAAAAGTTGGAACGACAGTAATGTATAGCTCAACTGCCCTCCTGGATCCCTGTATCTACATACAAGGTGCAGGGAGTAGAGTGAGTACTTCTAACTTTGTGGGTAGTAACAATAAATAATAACTGAAAGTAAGAACACCTGTTAGAACACTAAATAGTTCTAAGGATAATAGTACACGTAAATCATCTCTAAAGTGAAAAGTCCAGTTTCGGTCTACTACTGTATCACACTGATCCACACTAATCCAACACTACTGCGGCGCGCAGCTCGATCCTTACTATTACTACTGCTGCGTTTTGCCCGATCCAATAATATATAGTTGTGCTCACTAGGGGTGTATGCAAACTATGGAGGGGCTCCTTCAGCCCAAGCGCTATAATATTGCGGTGTGCAGTCCGATCTCTATATATATATATATATATATATATATATATATATATATATATATATATATATATATATATATATATACTGCGGCATGCAGTCCGATCCATATATATTTATTATTGTGGCGTACAGTCTGATCCATATATATGTCATATATATAATATTGCAGCGTGCAGTCTGATCTGATACATGTATATGTATATACTGCTACGGCGAGCAGCCCGATCCGGTAAATATATCAATACCTCACCATGGGGCCTCGACCCCTCTCAGTCAATATAGACTTGGCCTCTCGGGCCCACTCAGCTAGAACATGGTGTTGAACCTTAGGTATTCTCACTTAGAGTACACTTCTAGTACTGATTCATATCATGCTATATAACTAAGAGTACGACTAAGAGTATGTGTTCAATAGATATAAGGGTCATTTAACTCCACAGGCTTCCCTAAGTTTCTACAGATCGGCACAAGGCCCGAAACATTGCAACTAGCCCAAATATAAGGATATAAGCTTAGTCTCAGTAAATAAGTACAGTAAACCAACAGTCGGGATGGAATAATTCAGAATCCCCAGTCACAATATCACCACGCTCATCACATGACACGTGTTTCATCTCAACATAGCACTATATAGTGCAAATACGGCGTTTCAAACCCTCAGTATATCATTCACCACTCACCTTGAACCGGCCAAAGTCCTAGATTGCCTTGCGCTTTCCTCGTAAATCGACCTCCTTGGGTGCCAAATCTGATCAAAACCAATAAGAAAACATCAAAATAGGCCAATGAATCATAACCCAATCGAAAGGACTCGAAAAACACCCTAAAATACGAAGTTGTCAAAACCTGAGCCCCTGGACCGCTTCTCAAAAAATTACGAAATTCACATCTTCAAAATCCTAGACT
The DNA here is from genome assembly GCA_032618575.1 of Nicotiana noctiflora. NCBI lineage: Eukaryota > Viridiplantae > Streptophyta > Magnoliopsida > Solanales > Solanaceae > Nicotiana > Nicotiana noctiflora. The sequence goes on along the minus strand of JASVEL010002666.1, from coordinate 21,764 downwards.
TGCCACGAGTCCATACATATAAAATTTACCAAAATCAGAGTCTGTTTTCCTATTCAAATCATCAATTTTCTATTTCTTAGGCTTAGAGCAAAATTCTCCATTTTTACACCTTAATTCCTCCATTTTCGGAGATTTAATCCATATTTTATCAACATAATAACATAATTTTTGTCCAAGAGTCTTTACCTGATGATACTCCACCAATTTCTCTTCAAAGTCGCCCAATTCTTCTCTTTGTTCGAAACCCCAAATATTTTAACACTTCTAAAAAAAATTTCCAACACACTGGTCCTTAAACCCCAGCGATTTTCGCTTTTGCATATGCCAAGCCGCTTCCGCACTACCGCTTCTACAAATAAATAGTCGCTCTGTGACATTTACTTAAAAACCAAACCGCTTCTACGGTTAATAAATCGCTTCTGCGATAATGCATAAATGGAACCCATTCTGTTTCTGCGGACTCTCCTGTTCCCTCTCACCTTTGCTTCTGCGGCATTTCCCCATTTCTGCGAGATCGCCCTTGCGATAAGAAGTCCGCTTCTGTGGACCTTACTGCTTCTCCCCCATCTCGCACCTACGATGGCCGCACCGCTTCTGCGGAGCCGCTTCTGTGGACTCCCTTCCACAGAAGCAGAAATAGCTGCTGCAATACACCAGCAGACTTCAACTTCCAAATTTTCTTTGTTTAACCACACGAACTCATCCCGAGGCCCCCGGGACCTCAACAAAAGATACCAACCCACTCTAAATCACGATACAAACTTGTTCTAATCATAAAACATACCCTTAAGCACAAAAATCATCAAATTAAGGCGGATTCAAGCCTAAGTTTCATCTAAAACTTCTGAAACCATCATCCAATCAAAAACTCGACCAAACAATGTCCGAATGACATGAAATTTACAGACATATCCAAAATCACCTAACTAAGCTACTGCAACTATTGGAATTCCATTCCGACTCCTGGATTAAAATCTCACCTATCGACCGGATTTCACCAAAATTCCAACTTCGCCAATTCAAGCCTATTTCTACACCGGACCTCCAAATTCAATTTCGATCACTCTACTAAGTGATAAGTGATCCCCCGAAGCTAACCGAACCATCAAAATTCAATTTCGAGCCCTCTAACTCACAAGTCAACATTCGGTTGACTTTTCCAAACTATTCCTTCATCGAAGAGACTATTTGTCTCATATCCTACCAAACTCAATCCGAATTGACTCAAATTCACCAAATACATATACTGAAACATGAACAAGCATTTAACGGGGAATACATGGTGGTATCTCATGTGACGACAGACCGAGTCATCACATTCTCCCCAACTAAAACAAACGCTCGTCCTCGAGTGGGTCAAGAAACATACATGGAGTCTCAAATAAGTGGGGATATCTACTCCGCATCTCCTACTTGGTCTCCCAGGTAGCCTTCTCAACGGGTCAACCTCTCCACTGCACCTTCACTGAAGCAATATCCTTGGACCTCAACTTCCGACTTGTCGACCCAGAAAAGCTACTTTCTCCATATCATAAGATAGATCACCATCAAGATGAATCGTACTGAAGTCCAACACATGAGACGGATCCCCGACATACTTCTGGAGCATAGACACATGGAATACTGGATACACACTGGACAAGCTGGGTGGCAAAGCTAGCTCATATGCCACCTCTCCAATCCTCCTAAGTATCTCAAAAGGACCAATGAACTTGGGACTCACTTCCCTTTATTCCCAAACCGCATAACACCCTTCATGGGTGAAACCTTCAACAAGACTCTCTCACCAACCATGAAAGACACATCTCGAACCTTTCGGTCCGCATAACTCTTCTAGCGTTACTGTGTTGTACAAAGCCTCTCCTGGATCAACTTCACTCTCTCCAAATCATCCTGAACTAACTCAGTCCCTATCAGTCTAGCCTTGCCAGGCTCAAACCATCCCATAGGAGATCTACACCGCCTACCATACAACGTCTCATACGGGGCCATCTGAATACTCGACTGATAACTGTTGTTGTAGGCAAACTCTGCAAGTGGGAAAAACTCATCCCATGAACCTCAAAAATTGATCACACAGGCACGCAACATATCCTCCAAGATCTAAATAGTGCGCTCAGATTGTCCGTCTGTCTAAGGATGAAATGCTTAGCTCAACTCTACATGTGTACCCAGCTCCCACTGAAATGCTCTCCAGAACTGAGAAGTGAACTGAGTACCTCTATCTGATATAATAGACACTGGAACCCCATGTAATCTGAAAATCTTCCGAATAAAGATCCATGCTAACCGCGCCGATGAATAAGTAGTACATACTGGAATGAAGTGCCCAGATTTGGTCAGCCGATCAACAATTACCACTATTGAATCAAACTTCCTCGAAGTCCGAGGGAGACCACTCACGAAATCCATGGTAATCCGCTCCCATTTCCACTCAAGAATGACCATACGATGAAGAATATCGCCTGGTCTCTGATGCTCATACTTGACCTGATGGCAGTTGAGACATCTGGCTACATGACTAACAATATCTTTCTTCATCTTCCTCCACCAGTAATGATGTCTCAAGTCCTGGTACATCTTCGCGGCACCTAGATGAATGGAGTACCCCGAGTTCTGAGCCTCATCTAGTATCAACTCTCGAATGCTATCTACATTAGGCATACAGATCCGGCCATGTATCCTCATAACACCATCTCTATCAATAGACATATCTCTGGCATTATCGTGCTGAACTCTATCCTTAAGGACATGCAAATGTGGATCATCCTACTGACATTCTCTAATGCGATCATATAAAGAGGACCGAGAAACCACGTAAGCCAACACTCGACTCGGCTCAGAAATATCCAACCTCACTAGCCGATTGGCCAATGCCTGAACATCATATGCAAAGGGTCTCTCCCCAAATGGAATATAAGCTAAGCTGCCTATACTAACCGCCTTTCGGCTTAAAGCATCGGCCACAACATTGGCTTTCCCCAGATGATACAATATGGTAATGTCATAATCCTTAAGCAACTCAAGCCACCTCCGCTATCTCAAATTAAAATCTTTCTATTTGAACAGACGTTGAAGGCTGCGGTGATCAATATACACCTCACAAGAAACACCATACAAGTAATGTCTCCAAATCTTCAGAGCGTGAACTATGGCTGCTAACTCCAAATTGTGCACAGGGTAGTGCTTCTCGTGGGGCTTCCACTGGCGAGAAGCATAAGCCATAACTCTACCCTCATGCATCAACACACATCCAATGCCAACTCTCGAAGAATCACAATACATAGTATATGAATCTGAAGCTGACGACAATATCAAAACTGGCACTGTGGTCAATTCTTTCTTGAGCTTCTGAAAGCTCTCCTCACACTCCTCGGACCACACAAATGGAGCACCGTTCTTAGTCAACCTAGTCAAGGGTAAAGCAGTAGAAAAAAATTTATGAACAAATCGACAATAATACCCTGCCAATCCTAGGAAACTATGAATCTCAGTGGCTGAGGTCAGTCTAGGCCAACTCTGCATCACCTCTATCTTCTTCGGATCCACCTGAATACCATCACTGGACACCACGTGCCCTAGGAAAACCACAGACTCGAGCCAGAACTAACACTTGGAGAACTTGGCATATAACTTCTCCTCCTACAACCTTTGTAATACAACTCTCAGATACTGAGCATGCTCCTCTTGGCTACGAGAGTACACCAGGATGTCATCTATAAACACTATCATGAAGGAGTCCAAATATGGTCGGAACACACTGTTCATCAAATGCATGAACATGGCTAGGGCATTGGTCAGCCCAAAAGACATCACTAAAAACTCATAGTGCCATCTCATCCTGAAGGTTGTCTTCATAATATCAGAATCTCTAATCTTAGGCTGGTGATAGCCTGAACGAAGATCAATCTTCGAGAATACCCTCGCTCCCTGGAGTTGATCAAACAAATCATCAATGCATGGCAGAGGATACTTGTTCTTCACTGTTACTTTGTTCAGCTGCCGGTAATCAATACACATCCTCATTGAGCCCTCCTTCTTCTTAACAAACAAGACTGGTGCACCCCACAGTGACACACTTGGCCAAATGAACCCCTTATCTAGGAGTTCCTGAAGCTGCTCCTTCAATTCCTTCAACTCAGCTGGTGCCATACAATAGGGAGGAATAGAAATAGGCTGAGTGGCCGGCACCAAATTAATCCCAAAGACAATATCCCTATCTGGTGGCATGCCCAGCAGATCTGAGGGAAACATATCAGGAAAATCACTCACAATGGGAACAAAATCAATACCGGGAGTCTCATCTCCAATGTCCTGCACAAATGCCAAATATGATAGACATCCCTTCCCAACCATCCGTTGGGCTTTTAGGAAAAAACTTACCCTGCTGGGTACATAATCAGTCATGCCTCGCGATCCTCGAAATACCTGGCATAGCCAATGTGACTGTCTTGGCATGATAGTCTAGAATAGCGTGGCACAGAGATAGCCAATACATGCCCAAAATGACATAAAAATCAATCATGCTCAATAGCAGCAAGTCTACTCGGGTCTCCAGACCCCCAATAGTAACACGATAGGACCAGTACACATGGTCCATAATAATGGTACCGCCCACCAGGGTAGATACATTCACTGGCAACGCAAGACACCCTCGAGTCATGCCTAAATCAGGAGCAAAATATGAAGATACATAAGAATAAGTGGAACCAGGGTCGAACAAAACTAAGGCATCTCTGTGGCAGACTGAAATAATACCTGTAATAATAGCATCTGAAGCAACCGCATCTGAATGGCCCTGAAGAGCATAGTAATAAGCCTGACCACCTTATTGGCCTCCCCCTCGAGGGTGACCCCTGGCTGCCTGACCCTCACCCCTAGCTGGCGAGGCGAGGCGAGTGATGAAGTAGATGGACTAGAAGATAAGGGTTGTCCCCTCTGCTGAGATGGCCTGGAAACAAGCCGAGGAAACTCTCTCCGAATATGACCAAACTCCCCACAATCAAAGAAACTCCCATATGGTGGGGGCTGGGACTGAAGGGAACCCCTCGCACCGGAGTGACCAGCTAAAGAACTCGATCGGGATGAACCCTTAACAGATGGAGCCTGAGATGAACTCTGCTCTGGTAGGGCACTGAGAAATGGCTGGCCCTGATGAGAGCCCTGATGACCTCGACAAGAAGATGATTCACGATACCTGAGCGGGCTGGATGTGAAGATCTAAAAGAACAATCTTAGCTCTACTGAATCTGGCCTCTAGACTGAGCACCGCTGGAACTACCTAATCCTCGAGGCCTCTTGGCCTCCTCCCTCTCCTCTCGCTCTCGGTGACGGTCTATCTCAATGTCGCAAGCTATATCAACTACATCCTCAAATGAATGACTCAGGACCCTTTCTCGGGTCATCAAGATACGAATATGATAAATAAGTCCATCCACAAAGCCCTTGATCCTCTCCTGATCAGTAGGAACCATCCATGGTGCATATCTGGCTAACTCTGTAAACCTCACCTCATACTATGACACTGTCATATCCCCCTTACGGAGCCACTCAAACTGCATGCATTACTCCTCCCTCTGAGATCGTGGTCTCCACTTCTCCAGAAAAATAGTGGAGAACTCCTGTCATATCAATAGTGCCGCACCTGTTGGCCTACAGTGCCTACAGTGCTCATAAGCCTCCCACCATGTCAATGTCGCTCCTGAAAAGTAGTAAATGATACACCACTCTACTCAAGAATCCCTGTTGTACAGAGCATACGATGGCACTTGTCGAGAAAGCCCTGGGCGTCCTCGCCCGGAGTACCACTAAATATAGGTGGTGAAAGTATGCTAAACCTCTCAAGATGACGTTGCTCATCGTCAGGCATCAGTGGGACCTTGTCTCCCTGAACATGAATAACCGACTGAACAAGAGTTGCTGGCTGGACTGGTGGTGCCTCAGGTGTCTGAAAACCCTGCACTACCTGCTCTAGAGTGCGAGCTGCGGGGGTCTGATGACCACCCTCAGTATGGGATGTAGCTGCTGCAGTGGAGGCTAAAACTGCCTGAGCTAGGCTAGTGCAAACTGTCAAGATCTGAGCTAGGGTCTCCTGTAAACCCGAAATCACTATAGGCACGGCTGGTGCCGGAACAGGTGCTGCGGGGACCTCTGTAACTGGAGGCTGATCTGGAATGGGGACAACTAGTGGGTCAACTGGTACTGCCCCAGCTGCTCTACCCCTACCACAACTACAGCCGCATCCACGGCCTCTAGCAGGTGGCAATAGTGGTCGTCCGCCTCATTTTGTAGCACGAGTCCTCGCCATCTGCGAGAGAATAGAATACTAAGGTTCAGTTTCAGATCAACAAAGTCGCACGACATGAATTTCAAGAATTTGAAGTTTTCCTAAAAGGTTCTGCAGCCTCCCGAGGATAACTACATACGTCTTCGTACCGATCTGCGAGACACTACTAAACCGAATCATGACTCGCGAGACCAGATAACATAGGTTCTGATTCCAACTTGTCACAACCTGAACCCCAGTATTGATGGTGCCAAACTCATTGCTAGGCAAACCCGACCATTACAAGATAACCAGTTCAATTATTAAACATAGGATGTTCCATTTAAAGTCAAATAGCCCATTTTCATAACAATAATAACAAGTGTGGAATATGAAACAACTAAAATATAGCCCCAACAGATCCGCTGTCACAAATCTGAGCCTGTAACAATAGAATAAAGTTTATACACCCAAGTCTAGAGCGGGAATACAAGAGATAGATACTAGAAGGGAGTGATCGGGTCCTACGGACGCCGGCAGCTACCTCGATGCCTCCGTAAAAGCTGGGACGACAGTAATGTGTAGCTCAACTGCCCTCCTGGAACCCTCTATTTGCACACAAGGTGTAAGGAGTAGAGTGAGTACTTCCAACTCAGTGAGTAGTAACAATAAATAACAACTGAAAGTAAGAACACCTATAAGAACACTAAACAGTTCTAAGGACAACAATACATGTAAATCATCTCTGAAGTGAAAAGTCCAGTTTCAGTCTACTACCATCTCACACTGATCGACTCTAATCTAACACTGCTGCGACGCGCAGCCCGATCCTTACTATTACTGCTGTGGCGTGCAACCCGATTACATACATATATATATATATATATATATATATATATATATATATATATATATATATATATATATATATATATATATATATATATATATATATATATATATATATATATATATATATATAATAACTGTACAGGTAAATCATCTCTAAAGTGGTAAGTCCAGTTCTAGTCTACTACTATCTCACACTGCGGCGTGCAGCCTGATCTAGTAATATATAACTGCTCTCACTGGGGGTGTGTGAAGACTCCGGAGGGGCTACTTCAGCCCAAGCGCTATAATACTGTGACGTGCAGTCCGATCCACATATATATCATTGCGGCGTGCATTACGATCCATATATATATTACTACGGTGTGCAGTCCGATCCATATATATATATATATATATATATATATATATATATATATATATATATATATATTACTCCGTCATGCAGTCCAATCCATATATATGTCATATATATAATACTGCAGTGTGCAGTCCGATCCGATACATGTATATATTTATACTGTTGCGGTGTGCAGCCTGATCCGGTATATATATCAATACCTCACCATGGGGCCTCGACCCGTCTCAGTCAATATAGACTTGGCCTCTCGAGCCCACTCAGCGAGAAATGGGTATTCAACCCTAGGTATTATCACTTAGAGTACACTTCTAGTACTGATTCATGTCATGCTATACAGCTAAAAGTACGACTGAGAGTATGTATTCAACATATATTAGGGTCATTTAACTCCATAGGCTTCCCTAAGGTTTTACAGATCGGAACAAGGCCCCAAACATGGCAACTAGCCCAAATATACGGATATAAGCTCAGTCTTAGTCAATAAGTACAGTAAACCAATAGTCAGGATCGACTAAGTCCGAATCCCCAGTTACAATATCACAATGGTCATCACATGATGCTTGTTTCCTCTCAACATAACACTGTGCAGTGCAAATATGGGGTTTCAAACCCTTAGTATATCATTCACTACTACCACTCACCTCGAACCGACTAAAGTCCTAGCTCGTCTTGCACTTTCCTCGCAAATCCACCTCCTCGGGTGCCAAATGTGATAAAAGCCAATAATAATACATCAAAATAGGCTAATGAATCATAACCCAATCGAAAGGACTCAAAAAATACCCTAAAACCCGAAGTTGCCAAAACCCGAGCCCTGGGACCGCTTCTCAAAAAATTACAAAATTTACATTTTCAGAATTCTTGACTCGCCACGAGTCCATACATATAAAATTTACCAGAATCAAAGTCTGTTTGCCCATTCAAATCATCAATTTTCTATTTCTTAGGCTTAAAGCAAAATCCTCCATTTTTACACCTTAATTCCTCCATTTTCAGAAATTTAACCTATGTTTTATCAATAAAATAATATAATTTAGGTCCAAGAGTCCTTAGCCGATGATACTCCACAAATTTCTCTGCAAAATAGCCCAATTCTTCTCTTTGTTCGAAACCCCAAATATTTTAACACTTCTGAATTTTTTTTTCAACACACTAGTCCTTAAACCCCAGTGATTTTGCTTCTGCGTATGCCAAGCCGCTTCCGCGCTATCGCTTCCGCGTAAAATTGTCGCACTATGACATTCACTTAAAACTGCAAACCGCTTCTGCGGTTAATAACTCGCTTCCGTGATAACACATAAGCGGAACCCATTCCGCTTCTGTGGACTCTCCTGTTCCCTCTCACCTTCGCTTCTGCGGCATTTCCCTGCTTCTGCGAGATCGCCCTTGCGATAAGAAGTCCGCTTCTACAGACCTTGCTGCTGCTCCCCCATCTCGCAACTGCGATGGCCTCACCACTTCTGTGGAGCCGCTTCTGCGGAGCCACTTCTGCGGACTCCGTTCCGCAGAAGCGAAAATTGCTGCTGCAATACACCAACACACTTCAACTTCCAAATTTTCTTTGTTTAATCACCCGAACTCATCCCGAGGCCCTCGGGACCTCAACCAAAAATACCAACCCACTCTAAATCACGATACGAACTTGTTCTAGTCATAAAAAATATACCCTTAAGCACAAAAAATATCAAATTAAGGCTGATTCAAGCCTAAGTTTCAACTAAAACTTTCGAAACCAACATCCAATCAAAAACGAGACCGAACGATATTTGAATGACCTGAAAATTTGTAGACATATCCAAAATCACCTAACAAAGCTACTTCAACTATCAGAATTCCATTCCGACACCCGGATCAAAATCTCACCTATCGACCAGATTTTGCCAAAATTCCAACTTCTCCAATTCAAGCTTATTTCTACACCGCACCTCCAAATTCAATTCTGATCACTCTCCTAAGTCACAAATGATCCCCCAAAGCTAACCAAACCATCAGAATTCAATTACGAGCCCTCTAACTCATAAGTCAACGTCCGGTTAACTTTTTTCAAACTATTCCTTCATCGAAGAGACTATTTATCTCATTTCCTACTCAATCCAAATTGACTCAAATTCACCAAATACATATATTGAAACATGAACAAGCATATAACGGGAAATACATGATGGTAACTCAAGTGATAACGGACCGGGTCGTTGCAATCAACCAGAAAAATACAAAACCAAATCAGATTAAGCAAGAATTATCTAAAGTCATTATAATGATGTAATGCGATAAAATTTGTCGACCACCAACTCGCCAGCAAAAGATCACTCTATGTTTTTTCCTGAAAATATCTAGCATATCGTATGAATTTGAGCTATATTAACCACTCAAATCATATCACAACCACGTAGCAAAGAGAAATGTCGACATCTGACATTCAATTCTGAATTACATGGAGACATTTAGGATATGTTCAGCTCATGAGTTACTTTGCTCTTTAATATTTTAATTTTTGTTTACATAAATAAATGAAGTTACAACCAACACTTATTGGCTACACTTAAGCTGTTCATGGATTTATAATGTACAAAAAAATAGCACCATAACTTAAATGAACAGTAGTAATATGCATAAAGCAAAGAAACAAAACAAAATAACCGGGGTCTGGACATCCTTCATTTGCGGTCGACGTTTCGGCTTTGTCCGTCTATAGCTAAATGTTTCGATCTGGTTTGATTATGATCTTGACACAATACATATCTCAGTCATGGGACTCATTTCAACTCTTTTTAATAATTAATAAGTATCTATCAAAATCGAAAGATGAAAACTGTTTATATGTTATAAAATATAGGAGAGCTTATACAATCAGACATATAATGTCTTTCAAGATATAGTCCGCTAGAAATGATGCTTATCTGAACCTTTCAATCAAAAGTTAATCAATTAACTTTTTAATGCTTCATCAACAAACTAACATTAATGACTGTTTTGTATAATTCTATCTGAAAGAGCATCACATGCTTGAAATGCATTAGGCTTAGGAAATATGTGTTTTTCTTTGTCAAACTTTTGGTTTGTTCTTGGCATCACTTTTGCGTTAATTTACATTTTTCTTTTTTGATATGGTAACTCTTAACATTAATTAATCTAATTTCAACTTAAAGGAGTCAGCATAAGTTCTTGTACATATCTTTCAACATCTTGACTTGAACAAATGAAATTCCTGAAAGAGTAGCATATATTATGTTAATTTTCTGGTGTGCTTCACTGTACCTTCATCTCATGAATATCCTTTCTTCTTCTCTTTCTCTAGGCTTAACCTGGTAGCTGCAATGATACATCTTTGATGGATACTTAGATTTAGTGGCAGGCTACTCCTTAAAAAAAGGTTTTCTATTCACACATAAAAGGATAATTTAATAATTGCCTTCGAGATTTAACTTTTTAGTGATCAAAGGAAATCATCACTGTAAGCATGAAATTGACCTAAAATTACCTAAAATACAACAGTAAAAAACTCTTATTTAACGTGCCATTAAATGAAAAATTTATGTGAAGAACCTGAGTGTCACCAAGAGAACAGAAACTATCAAAGTCTAACTTCTGGTAGGCCCATCGAAATGCCTAACTAGTACTGTTTAATTCATCACAATGTAATTAGATCATATATCACACACGGTATGTTAGCCACCAAAAAGTACAAGAAAAATAAAGTAAGGTAGAATAAGATATTTAGATGTAGGAGTGAATAGATATAGTCATAGCTTTTCGCAACATCTTGGGGGGCAGGTAAATAACGTCATGCATGTATATTTGACAACAAGTGACTCAGAGTAATGACAAACAGAATGATGGATCCATTTGAAATGCAATAGATCGACCTAAACATAATCATAACATATAGATAGTTTAATAGGTATAGCCTTAATATTATATAGTTATTTCGTATTTTCTCTTTGAATAGTCATTGGGCATGTCTTCATTTACATATTTTTGCTGAGAAATGCTTTTATATTTATCGAATTATATAAAAAAAATTGTAGTGCTATAAATATTGTCGCAACAGCGAGAAGGAAATCAAAATCAAGAAAAAAAAAATTGCAGAAAAGCAGAAAAATATCCTGATAGAAATAGATACAATAATATGTAAGTAATGCCGCCAATAATGTAATAGCAGACTAATTATTAAGATTTCAAGAGAACAATCAGCTAGACAGTTTTACCTGCAAACAAGTAAAGTGCAAGGCAAAAAGCATGACCAAGTATCTACGAAGTGAAATGGCTCTAAACACTGTAATTGTATTTCATTTACAAAAATTAGGAGACAATTAGAATGTCTTCTTTCCAAAGCACAAGAATATGGCATCAACTTTTTTTAACATTTTTCCCTCAAACACAACCTAATAAGAAGACACACTAAAGTCATTATTTACATAAAGCAATACATATGGAAAAATGAGATCTGGTAGATCTTTTAGCATTTTTAGAAACTCGTCTGTGATATCTTTGGCAGAACAAAAAATTACCTAGTACTTGCAATCCTACATGCCTTTTGACCACCTATATGCCTTTCGATCATATTTTTTGTTTTTTCTTGTTCGAGTAAGAAAACAAGCTATACGAATTAGACCACCTTATCGAACACCAAGAAAAGCGATAACTAAAACATCACTGTTTCTTGTTCTTTAGTAATTTTTTTGGGGGAGAATCACTCGGCGCCGGGCCTCCCGTGTGAGGTCAGGTGATGGTCAAAAACTCAGGCAGGAATTCCAGTTTGTTTTTGAAGGTGATAAAAAAGATTCGACGAAAATAAAGAACGCACGAAGGATCAGAGAGAAAGAGGATTCTAAAAGCAAAAAGCCTAGAAGTTAATTCATGGAAAACTCGCAATTCTAAGACAACATTTTCAGTGGTGCAAGTCTGGAGGTATACAAAATTAGTGATGCATCCAATTTACTGGAAGAATTTGACTCTTTATCTCTACATGTTTTATGGTGGATATGAAAAGGATAATTTCTTGCGAGATGTTATAAGTAATCCTTTTTACCGGTACAAGCGTGAAGGTCTACAAATTAACCATGCACCTAATTTACTTGAAGTACTTAACTCTTTAATATAGCAAAAATTGATTAGAAGGAGAAAAAAATATATATTCATCAAACTATCTAGTGTTAACCCACCGATACAATAAAGCTTAATTTTTCACCAAATGTCACACAAAAATAAGGACGGGAAGATATGTGAGAAAAAATTAAATCAAAAGCAGAGCTAAAACAAAAATTGTACTAACACCCATCTGAGAAGAATATTCTTTGAAAATCCGTAGAAATATAATAACAATACTAGCCATAAATTTTAGCCCTTGAAATTAAGAAATTCTTTATGAAAGCTTATAAGTTTTCATTGTAAACCCGACTGATAAATTTTATATTCGACAAATGAAATAAGTTAAGCGAAAGTCTAAAAGAAGTAATCAATAAATTAAATTGTCAGTAATTAAATTTGATTGATTAGTATCTGAATCTTAATTAACGTGTGGAGTTAAATAAGATTTTACGGAAGAATTTCGAAGTTGAACTAAGGAGTGCAATTATGAATTTTAAGTGGAATTTGTAATTTATTATGGTAAAAATTAATTTCAAAATTTCGAAATTAAATCTATAATAGGAAGGCCCGTTAATTAAATTTTGTGATCTTTACTATGCCAAGATAATAGAAAATAAAGTAAACCTTTCCTAAGTTGAACAAAAAAATCTAACAGGTTTTGGAAAAAGTGTTTTAAACTAAAATAACGTAGCTTTATATCTACTCAATACAGGGATGGCCATTTTTGCACCGGGTTTACAGATTTTTGTCACGATCCCAAAACTCGGTCGTAATGGTGCCCAATACATTGCTAGGCCAGCCTGACCAATCTCACACAATACCGAGCTACCAGCTCTCTCTTTACTTCAAAGCATTAACAATAACAGAAGAAATACGATATTTTAGCATAAGTTGCAAAACAATATCCCAAACAGTATAACACCTCCCACAGATCTGGAGTCATAAGTAAAGAACCTCTACCAAGAGTAATACAGTAATACTGTATACATAGTATATCTAACAAATGCAGAAAAGTCTAAAATACAAAGGATAACATGGAAAGTCTGGTCCTGCGGACACTAAGCAGCTACCTCGACTGTCCGGATAAACTTTCTGAAGCAGCTGGGGAGTCAGCCCTATTGTGATGTATCTGGAACTGCACACAAGGTGCAGTAAGTAGTGTGAGTACTTCCAACTCAGTGATAATAAGCACTGATAAAGACATTGAAGGTAAAAATACCCAATAATTCACTAAGCAAAGCTATATAATAACCTTCTTTTTACCATTTTTAACAGTATAAGTCTCAGATAAAGGAATAATAGCTAAAGCAGTACAACAGAATGTCTAAATGCAATGCAGATGCATGAACATGACCGCTACGGTGCGTAGCCCGATCCATTTGGGTACCCGCGCTCACTGTGGGGGTTCAGACTTCGGATGAGCTTCTATAGCCCAAGCGCAATATTAGTGATATGTTGCGGCGCGCAGCCCGATCCACTACCAGTCCAGCTACATGCATTGCAAGCATCACGGGAACAAAAAATATCATTTTGAAATATCTTTTTATCAATAACAGTAGAAAACAGTATTCAGAAATAGCAGAGTTTGGAAAACCATTTTAGACAGTGTTTAGCTCAGGACTGATATCAGGATAACATGCTATAATCATAGAAGCAATGATAACGATCCTCACATGATCCAAATAACTGGCTTACAGCCCAAAGATATCCACAACCATCCAAGTAGGAGGTTTACCGACTCATTTATAGCCAACAACATAGTATAATACTACACAGTCGGACTAAGCCATAGTCCCCATTCACAATCGACCCCGCACTTGCAGTAGAGTACGTGTCTCGCCTCAATACAGCATCACATAGTGATATACCAGGGTTTCAAACCCTCAGGTCATCATCCATACCCATTATTCACCTCGAACCGGCTCGAAAACTAGCCCGCAATGCCCTTGCCACAAGAATCGGCCTCCACGAGAACAGAATCTGATCACAACCAATAGGAATACATCAAAATAGGTTAAAGGAACATAACCCAATCGAAATAACTCGAATTACACTTAAAACACGAAGTTGCCAAAACCTGACCCCCGGTCCCGCTTCTTAAAAAATTACGAAAGTCACATTTTCAGAATCTTTATCCCGCCACGAGTCCATACATATAAAGTTTATCAAAATCGGAATTCGTTTTCCCATTCAAATCATCAATTTTCTATTTCTCACGCTTAGAGCAAAATCCTCCATTTTTACACCTAAATTCCTCCATTTTCAGAACTTAAATCCATGGTTTATCAATATATTAACATAATTTAGGTCCAAGAGTTCTTACCTGATGATACTCCTCAATTTTCTCCTCAAAATTGCCAAATTCGTCTCTAAGTTCGAAGCCATAAATGACTTAACACTTCTGAAATTTCGAACTAGTATTGGACATAAACCCCATATGTTTTCTCTTCTGCGGCTACAGTGCCGCTTCCGCATGTCCGCTTCTGTGGTCATTGAGTCACTTCTGCGATATTTCATTAAAACCCACAATCCGCTTCTGCGATTCAACACTCGCTTCTGCGAGACCGCTTAAGCGAAAATGCCTCCTCCTCTGCGAGACCACCCATTCCGCTAACTTCCGCTTTTGCGGACATATGCCCTCTTCTGCGACAAGGCACCCGCTTCTGCGGATTTTGCTAGCCACCCTATAGACTCGCATATGTGATGATCTTACCGCTTATGCAGAGCCGTTTCTGCGGTCTCCCTTCCGCAGAAGTGGAAACCACTGCTGCACCAAAATACCAGCAGTTCCAAACCAAAATCTTTTTCGTTTAATCACCCGAACTCATCCCTAGGCCCCCGGGACCTCAACCAAAAATATAAACCCACTTTAAATCATCATACGAATTAGTTCTAATCATGAAAACATACCCTTAAACACAAGAATCATCAAATTACGGCGGATTGAAGCCTAAGTTTCAACTAAAACTTCCGAAACCAATATCCAATAAAAAACCCGACCAAACGATGTCCGAATGACCTGAAAATTTGCAGACATATCCAAAATCGCCTAACGAAGCTACTGCAACTGTCGGAATTCCATTCCGACTCCTGGATCAAATTCTCACCTATCGACCGGATTTCGCAAAAATTCCAACTTAGCCAATTCAAGCCTATTTCTACACCGGACCTCCAAATTCAATTCCAATCGCTCCCCTAAGTCACAAATCACCTTCTGAAGCTAACCGAATCACCGGAATCCACATCCGAGCCCTCTAACCACATAGTCAACTTTAGGCTGACATATTAGAAACAAGCTTCATTCTAAAAGGCTATAGCCTTATTTTCAACCAGAATCAATCCAAATTCACCCGTTAGACTCTAGCACAGATATAGAAACATGAAACACATAATGAGGGGATAACGGGGCGGTAACTCTCGTGACGACGGGTTGGGTCGTCAAATTCTCCCCAACTTAGGCAAACTCTCGTCCTCGAGCGGGTCAAGAAACATACCTGGAGACTTAAATAAGTGTGGATATTTGCTCCGCTTCTCTTGCTCGATCTCCCAAGTGGCCTCCTCCACGGGCCGACCTCTCCACTGAACATTTACTGATGCAATATCCTTGGATCTCAATCTCCTCACCTAACGACCCAATATAGCTATAGGCTCCACATCATAGGTCAAGTCATCATCAAGCTGAATTGTACTGAAATCCAACACATGCGATGGGTCACGAACATACTTCCAAAGCATAGTACGTGAAACACCGGATGAACTCCCGATAGACTAGGTGGCAAAGCAAGCATATAGGCCATCTCTCCAATCCTCCTGAGAATCTCAAAAGGGCCAATGAATCTCAGACTGAGCTTTCCTTTCTTCCCGAATCTCATGACGCCTTTCATAGGCGAAACCTTCAGTAAAACCTTCTCATCCACGGAATAAGACACATCGCGAACCTTCTGGTCCGCATAACTCTTCTGGCATGACTGGGTTGTGCGAAGTCTCTCCTGGATCACCTTCACCTTGTCAAAAGCATCCTTGACCAACTCTGTCCCCAACAACCTAGCCTTACCGGGCTCAAACCAACCAACTGGAGATCTACACTATCTCCCACATAAAGCCTCATACGGCACCATCTAAATACTGGATTGGTAGCTGTTGTTATAAGCAAACACTGCGAGAGGCAAGTAATCAGCCCATGAACCACTGAAGTCAATAACACGAGCACACAACATATCCTCCAAGATGAATGGTCCGCTCGGACAGTCCGTCCGTCTGAGGATGAAATGTAGTACTCAACTCAACCTTTTGTCACACCTCCTTTTTATGCTACCGCACCCCGCGAAGGGCGTGGTAAAGGGAGTTTTTCCAATTAAAGGACAATCTAAACGGGGTTACTATTAAAGGATTAGAGTCGCCACTGGGGAGATTTTATCATGTCCCATGTCACCGGTTTAATCGCAAATTGAGGATAATATTGACTCTGTTTAACAGTCCGCGCACCAGAAATTCGGATAAGGAATTTTGTTCACCCGGGAGAAGGTGTTAGGCATTCCCGAGTTTCGTGGTTCTAGAACGGTCGCTCTACTATTATATTCGGCTTAGTTATCTAATTTTTAACAATTATGAACTTATATGTAAATTTTAACTCGAACCGCTTTTATCAGTTTTTATTATTATTATTTTTTACGGAGAATTGCAACGTTGTAAAAACGTATATCGAACCACGTTCAACCAGTGTACGCATAGTTGTCGACACATTTTGACTCCGTTATGATTTGGATTTGGGTCACATAAATGTGCACCCGAGTTTTTGGAGATAATATTATTAAAATACGCGCTTATAGATTCTAACGCGTTGTTATTATTATTTTTTGAACGCCGTGAAATTTTCTAAGACGGCATGTCCCGAAGTCTATACAATTATTTTTATCCAATTATCGAGGGACCCGCAGCTTGTGCATGTTATTTGGCGAGATTCATCTCGTTTATTTTTTTTAAAAGGATAATCTTAAAGTGACTACATTTTTCTATTTAAATTTGTCTCTAAAATAAAAGAGAAAAATCCTAATTAATTAATTGCTAGATTAACACAAATGTTAATGGAAATGAGTATTACTAAAATTGAAATTAAAAATAAAATACGGAATCGGCAAATAATATTTAAAAGAAACTTATTATCCTATAACTAGTTTAAACTCACATTGTTAGATGACTTGAACCGTTAGAATTAATTATTTACAACTATTTGAAACTAGAATTAACCTTAATCTCTTCTGCTTATTTGAAAGTTTATTAAACTTAAAAGTTATCTCATCTTGTTTGAGCTCAATCAAACCTTAATGCCTAATTCGCGAAAATAATTCAAATTCATGCTTTAACTAAATTAGCTACATATCTACGATTAACATACTATTGACAATACTAAAACCTTCATAGCTACTGAACTAACCATTTTTTTCAAACCGATTCACCGAAGACCAACTTATGGTATTTTCCTCTTATTTCAATTATTAAATAGTTTGACAGTAATGAGCATACTTAAACATATAACCTAATAACCAAACTCAAGCAGAGTATCATTTAATAAATTACTACAAGATGCCTAGTTATGCAAAACGATAAAAACTTACAGAATAATATTACATGAAATAGTCTAAATACAATCAGTAAAGAAACAAACAAAACCTAAATTAAAACTTCAAAATTCCATTCTTCATATGTATTCATGCTTCAATATTTATTTCAGCTTACAAAAAAGACCAATGTATCAGTTTGTGTACCTGGAGTGTGGAGGCAAAATGGGAAAATGATAAGCAATAGAAACAGTAGCAGGAACAGTGTTTCAGCAACAAAATCAGCCCAAAAATCTTAATAGAATTATAACTTTCGACTGAATTGAACCAGGAAACATTTTACAATTAAATAGCAATCTATTTCTTTAAATAAACCAGAAATTTTCAGCACTTGAAATAGGAAACTTTCGTGAGAAAATCAAAGAGAAAGGCGACAAATTTCTTTTGAATCGGATATTTTCAGTATTTCTCCAGTATTTCAACTCTCCAAACATCTTAGCTCCCCTATTTGTTTTTCTCTAAGAATTCATCAAAATTGCTTTTCTTTTTAGCTCTCCACTAAAAAAGATCCTCCTTAATTAATCCTCAAACCTATGCTTTTATAGTCTCTTCTAAACCTGCCCTTATTTGAAAAATTCTACTTACCCGACCAACAACCCCAAAATAATCTGCCCATTTTCAAACTAAATCTCCCTCAGGAAAGCTTTTTCCTATTTTATTCCTTAAATTAAGGCATGATATAAGGGTTAGGCCTCCACTAGCATCACTAATGTTATAACTCTTGTCCTATTAGTGCTTGACTAACGGCCATTAATTTGGTCAAATATGACCATTTTCTATTCCCAAAATACTCATGTAATCCTACTGCCCTGCCCAAAATATTCTCCTCCATGTGTATAATTTTACCTTTTTATTATCACTTATACTATTTCTAATTTCCAATCAGGCAAAAATCCATCATTTCTTAGTGGTCCCTACCCTACCAACAACAACAACAACAACAACTACCCAGTATAGTCCCACAAGGTGGGGTCTGGGGAGGATAATATGTAGACAAGCCTTACCCCTACCCAAAGGGTAGAGAGGCTGTTTCCAATCGACCCTCGGCTTAGAAAAGGAAAGGGAAAGCAACAACAGAAACAAAAACAAAAGAGCATTAGTAATTCCGGCAGAAATCGCATAGATAGTTATCTAAACATAAGAATTATACATAAAATGACATGCAGTAATATCAAACAGTAAGTACCATAAATAACTACCATAAGGGGGACTTAATCCAATGCACGAATCATCTATGAGTCGCCATGACAAGCCTCACCCAACCCCGGGGAAGGAGTACAAAAAATTCTAGGAGCCCCTATCCTATACTAGACCTCCAGACTTTTCTATCGAGGGCCATGTCCTCGGAAATATGCATCCTAGCCATGTCATGCCTAATCACCTCTCCCCAATACCTCTTAGGCCTCCCTCTGCCTCTCCTCACGCCGACCACCGCCGGTCGTTCACAACTTCTCACCGGGGCATCAGGGACTTCTCCTCCTCACATGCCTGAATCACCTGAGCCTCGCTTCAGGCATCTTCTCATCCACCGGGGCCACCCCCACCTTCTCTCGAATAACTTCATTCTTAATCTTATCTAAACTGGTGAGTCCACACATCCACCTGAGCATCCTCATCTCCGCAACCTTCATTCTCTGAACATGAGAGTTCTTCACCGGCCAGCACTCCGCCCCATACAACATGGCAGGTCTAACCACAGCTCCATAAAATTTTCCCTTGAGTTTCAGTGGCACTTTCTTGTCACACAGGACTCCCGATGCAAGCCTCCACTTCGACCATCCCGCTCCTATACGATGAGTGACATCCCCGTCAATCTCTCCGTCCCCCTGAATCACCGACCCAAGATATCTGAAACTGTCCCTCTTAGCGATGACCTGAGCTCCAATCATTACGTCCCCGCCTACTTCGCTCGGCTCGGCGCTAAACTTGCATTCCAAGTATTCAGTTCTTAGATCTGCTTATTTTGAAACCCTTAGACTCGAGAGTCTGTCTCCATACCTCTAGCCTCTCATTCACACCGACCCTCGTCTCGTCTATCAATACTATGTCATCAACAAATAGCATGCACCAAGGCACATCCCCCTGAATATGTCGGGTTATAGCATCCATCACCAACGCAAACAAGAGAGGGCTAAGCGCCGATCCTTGATGGAGCCCCATAACCACCGGGAAATGGTCCGAGTCACCGCCCACCGTCCTAACCCTAGTTTAGCTCCATCGTACATGTCCTTGATTACTCTGATGTAGGCTTCTGGCACGCTCTTCGCCTCCAGGCACCTCCATAGCACTTCCCTGGGACCTTGTCATACGCCTTCTCCAAGTCGATAAACACCATGTGCAAGTCCTTTTTCTTATCCCTGAACTGTTCTACCAATCTCCTGACAAGGTGGATAGCTTCTGTAGTGGAGCGACCCGGCATGAAACCAAACCGGTTCACCGATATAGATGTCATCTCCTTCACCCCGCCTCGATCACCCGCTTCCAGACCTTCATGGTGTGACTTATTAATTTGATACCCCTATAGTTGTTGCAACACTGGATATCCCTTTGTTTTTGTACAAGGGCACCACCGTACTCCACCTCCACTCCTCCGGCATCCTTTTAGTCCTGTAGATCGCATTGAACAACCTAGAGAGCCACTCCACTCCTGACCTACCCATGCATTTCCAGAACTCCACCGGGATCTCGTCAGGCCCGGTCGCTCGGCCCTACTCATCCTTCGCAAAGCCCCTATGACCTCCTCCACCCTAATGCGACGGCAGTACCCAAGGTCTCTATGGTTCTCTAAATGCCCCAGCTCCCCAAGCTCTATGTTTCGATCCCCCTCCTCGTTAAGTAGATCTCGAAAGTACGCCTGCCACCTCTGCTTGACCTGAGACTCACCCATCAGAACTCTACCATCCTCGTCCTTGATGCACCGGACTTGGTCTAGATCCCGCGCCTTCCTCTCCCTTACTTTAGCTAACTGGAATAACTTCTTGTCCCCGCCTCTCTCCCCTAATTCCTCGTACATGCGACCAAACGCCGCGTTTTTAGCTTCCGTAACCGCCAGCTTTGCTTCCTTCCTCGCCACATTGTAGGTCTCCCTGTTCACTCTCCTTTCATCCTCGTTAGTGCTCCCTGCCAACTTAGCAAACGCCGCTTTCTTTACCTCCACTTTTTCTTGGACTACATCGTTCCACCACCAGTCACCATGATGTCTGCCTGAATAGCCCTTGGCTACCCCGAGCACATCCCGTGCTACCTCCCTAACTAAGTTCGCCGTCACCGACCACATTGCGTCCGCTTCCCCGGAACTTCTCCAAGCTCCACCATCAACTAACCTCCTCTCTAACTCTTGGGCTTTCTCCTTAGTTAGAGAACCCCATCTAATTCGAGGTCGTCCCCGAGCACTCCTCTTCTTCCTCTTCACCCGAAGGCCGACATCCATCACTAGGCGTCTATGAAGAGTCGAAAGGGACTCCCCGGAATAACCTTGCAGTCCTTGCATAAGCCTCTATCGCTCCTTCTGAGAAGGAGGTAATTAATCTGGGTCCTCGCCGCCGAACTTTTGAAGGTGACCAAATGCTCTTCCCTCTTC
>JASVEL010002665.1:0-83576 GCA_032618575.1 Nicotiana noctiflora | reverse complement strand
ATCTTCTATTAATTCTCTGAAATTGGGCATAAATTGAGGAAGTTAGGGCTTGGATTTTTTCTATGAAAAATCATGATTTGCCGGTTCATTTGAAGTCCGATTTTGATATATTTTATATGCACGAACTCGTGGAGAGATAAGTATTCTAAAAATGTAACTTTCGTAATTTTCCGAGAAGTGGGCCCGAGGCACGGGTTTTGGCAACTTCGTGTTTTTGGACGTTTTTCGAGTCCTTTCAATTGGGTTATGATTCATTAGCCTATTTTGATGTATTCTTATTGGTATTGATCATATTTGGCACCCGAGGAGGTCGATTTGCGAGGAAAGCGCAAGGCGAGCTAGGACTTTTGCCGGTTCGATATGAGTGGTAGTAATGAATGATATACTGAAGGTTGGAAACCCCGTATTTGCACTATACAGTGTTATGTTGAGATGAAACACGCGTCATGTGATGAGCGTGGCGATATTGTGAATGGGGATTTGGACTTGGTCCCTTCCGATTGATAGTTTACTGTGAATATTGACTGAGACTGAGCTTATACCTATATAATTTGGCTAGTTGTTGTGTTTGGGGCCTTGTGCCGACCTGTAGAATCTTAGGGAAGCCTGTGGAGGTAAATGACCCTTATACCATGTTGAACACATACTCTCAGCTGTATTCGTAGTTGTAAAGCATGACATGAACCAATACTAGATGTGTACTCTAAGTGATACCTAGGGTTGAACACCCTGTTCTAGCTGAGTGAGCCCGAGAGGCCGAGTCAATATTGACTGAGAGGGGTCGAGGACCCATTGTGAGGTATTGATATACATATACCGGATCGGACTGCACGCCGCAGAAGTATATACATATATATGTATTGGATCGGACTACACGCCGCAATATTATATATATGATATATATATGGATCGGACTGCACGCCGTAATAATATATGTGGATCGGACTGCACTCTGGTGTACTATAGCGCTTGGGATGGAGCCCCTCTAGAGTCTGCACACAACCCCAGTGAGCGCAGCTATATATTATTGGATCGGGCTGCGCACCGTAGCAGTATATCTATTATATTGGATCGGGATGCACGCCGCAACACTATATATATGGAATCGGGGTGCAGGCCGCAACATTATATATCCACTATATATATTGGATCGAGCTGCACGCCGCAACATATATATATATATATATATATATATATATATATATATATATATATATATATATATATATATATATATATATATATATATATGATCGGTCTGAACGCCGCAATAATATGAGTGAGGATTGGGCTGCACGCCGCAACAGGGTTAGATCAGTGTTGGTTCAGTGTGAGACAGTAGTAGACTGGAACTAGACTTACCATTCTAGAGATTATTTACCTGTATAGTTATTCTTAGAACTGTATAGTGTACATACAAGTGTTATTTCTTATAGTTATTATTTACTGATTACTACTCACTGAGTTGGAAGTACTCACTCTACTCCTTGCACCTTGTGTGCAGATACAGGGATCCAGGAGGGTACCTAAGCTTTACACTGTTGTTTCTACTACCAGCTGAGGAGACATTGAGGTAGCTGCCGGCGTCCGCAGGACTTGATCTCTCCCTCCTTCTATTTATATCTTTTGTCATTCTACTAAGATTTGGATTGTATAGGGTGTTCTCTTTTTGTTAGAGGCTCGGTCTTGTGACACTGGATTCATTAGGCTGTATTGCAGTTATTTCTATTTCCGTGTTATTATTATTGATATAAAAATAGGCTAGTTATCTTTAAATGGAACAATGTTATTTAATAATTGAACTGGTTATCTGGAAAATGGTCGGGCTTGCCTAGTAATGTGCTGGGCGCCATCACGACCGGGGTTTGGGTCGAGACAATTTTGTATTGTGAGGTCCTATTTATTCACTAGATAGGGCATGGCCCGTGCTAGCACATGCCCAACATATTGTGAAGCATCTTAAAAGAAGTTGTTAAACCAATTTTTTGCGACCTGTAAGTAAAAAAAATAGAATTTGCATTCTTTTTCCTGGTACTACATCTAATGAACTAAAAATGGATAAGCATCAATTATTGTACCAAAATACAACAACAGGATTCTCTTCAGCATCAATTATTGCACCAAAATACAACAACAGGATGCTCTTCTTATATGCTACCTTCTTCTGTCTCTGGGTATCAGTAGTTCAACACGGATAAACTTATCCTATCATAAGCTGAGCAAATCAGCCCTCTTGAGTTCAACTGTTTATTAGCTGTACTGTTCTGCAATTGTCCAAGAAACAAAGAGATAACACATTATTTAATGTTCATTCTGTATTCAAGCTTAGACAAGCAGGTTATTTGCATATAAAGAGAATCACGTTCTACAACCATCTAAAAAAATTAAATCGCAATGTCACAACCCAGACCCCGGTTGTGATGGCGCCCAACACATTGCTATGCAAGCCCGACCATTATCAGATAACCAGTTCAATTATTAAACATAGAATGTTCCAATTAAAGTCAAATAGCCTGTTTTCATAAGAATAACAACAAGTGCAGAATATGAAACAAAAGAAATATAGCCCCAACAAATCCGGAGTCATAAGTGTGAGCCTCTAACAATAGAATAAAGTCTATACAATCAAGTCTAGAGCAGGAATACAAGAGATAGATACTAGAAGGGAGAGATCGGGTCCGGTGGACGCTGGCAGCTACCTTGATGTCTCCGTAAAAGTTGGAACGACAGTAATGTATAGCTCAACTGCCCTCCTGGATCCCTGTATCTACATACAAGGTGCAGGGAGTAGAGTGAGTACTTCTAACTTTGTGGGTAGTAACAATAAATAATAACTGAAAGTAAGAACACCTGTTAGAACACTAAATAGTTCTAAGGATAATAGTACACGTAAATCATCTCTAAAGTGAAAAGTCCAGTTTCGGTCTACTACTGTATCACACTGATCCACACTAATCCAACACTACTGCGGCGCGCAGCTCGATCCTTACTATTACTACTGCTGCGTTTTGCCCGATCCAATAATATATAGTTGTGCTCACTAGGGGTGTATGCAAACTATGGAGGGGCTCCTTCAGCCCAAGCGCTATAATATTGCGGTGTGCAGTCCGATCTCTATATATATATATATATATATATATATATATATATATATATATATATATATATATATATATATATATTACGTGGCATGCAGTCCGATCCATATATATTTATTATTGTGGCGTACAGTCTGATCCATATATATGTCATATATATAATATTGCAGCGTGCAGTCTGATCTGATACATGTATATGTATATACTGCTACGGCGAGCAGCCCGATCCGGTAAATATATCAATACCTCACCATGGGGCCTCGACCCCTCTCAGTCAATATAGACTTGGCCTCTCGGGCCCACTCAGCTAGAACATGGTGTTGAACCTTAGGTATTCTCACTTAGAGTACACTTCTAGTACTGATTCATATCATGCTATATAACTAAGAGTACGACTAAGAGTATGTGTTCAATAGATATAAGGGTCATTTAACTCCACAGGCTTCCCTAAGTTTCTACAGATCGGCACAAGGCCCGAAACATTGCAACTAGCCCAAATATAAGGATATAAGCTTAGTCTCAGTAAATAAGTACAGTAAACCAACAGTCGGGATGGAATAATTCAGAATCCCCAGTCACAATATCACCACGCTCATCACATGACACGTGTTTCATCTCAACATAGCACTATATAGTGCAAATACGGCGTTTCAAACCCTCAGTATATCATTCACCACTCACCTTGAACCGGCCAAAGTCCTAGATTGCCTTGCGCTTTCCTCGTAAATCGACCTCCTTGGGTGCCAAATCTGATCAAAACCAATAAGAAAACATCAAAATAGGCCAATGAATCATAACCCAATCGAAAGGACTCGAAAAACACCCTAAAATACGAAGTTGTCAAAACCTGAGCCCCTGGACCGCTTCTCAAAAAATTACGAAATTCACATCTTCAAAATCCTAGACTTGCCACGAGTCCATACATATAAAATTTACCAAAATCAGAGTCTGTTTTCCTATTCAAATCATCAATTTTCTATTTCTTAGGCTTAGAGCAAAATTCTCCATTTTTACACCTTAATTCCTCCATTTTCGGAGATTTAATCCATATTTTATCAACATAATAACATAATTTTTGTCCAAGAGTCTTTACCTGATGATACTCCACCAATTTCTCTTCAAAGTCGCCCAATTCTTCTCTTTGTTCGAAACCCCAAATATTTTAACACTTCTAAAAAAAATTTCCAACACACTGGTCCTTAAACCCCAGCGATTTTCGCTTTTGCATATGCCAAGCCGCTTCCGCACTACCGCTTCTACAAATAAATAGTCGCTCTGTGACATTTACTTAAAAACCAAACCGCTTCTACGGTTAATAAATCGCTTCTGCGATAATGCATAAATGGAACCCATTCTGTTTCTGCGGACTCTCCTGTTCCCTCTCACCTTTGCTTCTGCGGCATTTCCCCATTTCTGCGAGATCGCCCTTGCGATAAGAAGTCCGCTTCTGTGGACCTTACTGCTTCTCCCCCATCTCGCACCTACGATGGCCGCACCGCTTCTGCGGAGCCGCTTCTGTGGACTCCCTTCCACAGAAGCAGAAATAGCTGCTGCAATACACCAGCAGACTTCAACTTCCAAATTTTCTTTGTTTAACCACACGAACTCATCCCGAGGCCCCCGGGACCTCAACAAAAGATACCAACCCACTCTAAATCACGATACAAACTTGTTCTAATCATAAAACATACCCTTAAGCACAAAAATCATCAAATTAAGGCGGATTCAAGCCTAAGTTTCATCTAAAACTTCTGAAACCATCATCCAATCAAAAACTCGACCAAACAATGTCCGAATGACATGAAATTTACAGACATATCCAAAATCACCTAACTAAGCTACTGCAACTATTGGAATTCCATTCCGACTCCTGGATTAAAATCTCACCTATCGACCGGATTTCACCAAAATTCCAACTTCGCCAATTCAAGCCTATTTCTACACCGGACCTCCAAATTCAATTTCGATCACTCTACTAAGTGATAAGTGATCCCCCGAAGCTAACCGAACCATCAAAATTCAATTTCGAGCCCTCTAACTCACAAGTCAACATTCGGTTGACTTTTCCAAACTATTCCTTCATCGAAGAGACTATTTGTCTCATATCCTACCAAACTCAATCCGAATTGACTCAAATTCACCAAATACATATACTGAAACATGAACAAGCATTTAACGGGGAATACATGGTGGTATCTCATGTGACGACAGACCGAGTCATCACATTCTCCCCAACTAAAACAAACGCTCGTCCTCGAGTGGGTCAAGAAACATACATGGAGTCTCAAATAAGTGGGGATATCTACTCCGCATCTCCTACTTGGTCTCCCAGGTAGCCTTCTCAACGGGTCAACCTCTCCACTGCACCTTCACTGAAGCAATATCCTTGGACCTCAACTTCCGACTTGTCGACCCAGAAAAGCTACTTTCTCCATATCATAAGATAGATCACCATCAAGATGAATCGTACTGAAGTCCAACACATGAGACGGATCCCCGACATACTTCTGGAGCATAGACACATGGAATACTGGATACACACTGGACAAGCTGGGTGGCAAAGCTAGCTCATATGCCACCTCTCCAATCCTCCTAAGTATCTCAAAAGGACCAATGAACTTGGGACTCACTTCCCTTTATTCCCAAACCGCATAACACCCTTCATGGGTGAAACCTTCAACAAGACTCTCTCACCAACCATGAAAGACACATCTCGAACCTTTCGGTCCGCATAACTCTTCTAGCGTTACTGTGTTGTACAAAGCCTCTCCTGGATCAACTTCACTCTCTCCAAATCATCCTGAACTAACTCAGTCCCTATCAGTCTAGCCTTGCCAGGCTCAAACCATCCCATAGGAGATCTACACCGCCTACCATACAACGTCTCATACGGGGCCATCTGAATACTCGACTGATAACTGTTGTTGTAGGCAAACTCTGCAAGTGGGAAAAACTCATCCCATGAACCTCAAAAATTGATCACACAGGCACGCAACATATCCTCCAAGATCTAAATAGTGCGCTCAGATTGTCCGTCTGTCTAAGGATGAAATGCTTAGCTCAACTCTACATGTGTACCCAGCTCCCACTGAAATGCTCTCCAGAACTGAGAAGTGAACTGAGTACCTCTATCTGATATAATAGACACTGGAACCCCATGTAATCTGAAAATCTTCCGAATAAAGATCCATGCTAACCGCGCCGATGAATAAGTAGTACATACTGGAATGAAGTGCCCAGATTTGGTCAGCCGATCAACAATTACCACTATTGAATCAAACTTCCTCGAAGTCCGAGGGAGACCACTCACGAAATCCATGGTAATCCGCTCCCATTTCCACTCAAGAATGACCATACGATGAAGAATATCGCCTGGTCTCTGATGCTCATACTTGACCTGATGGCAGTTGAGACATCTGGCTACATGACTAACAATATCTTTCTTCATCTTCCTCCACCAGTAATGATGTCTCAAGTCCTGGTACATCTTCGCGGCACCTAGATGAATGGAGTACCCCGAGTTCTGAGCCTCATCTAGTATCAACTCTCGAATGCTATCTACATTAGGCATACAGATCCGGCCATGTATCCTCATAACACCATCTCTATCAATAGACATATCTCTGGCATTATCGTGCTGAACTCTATCCTTAAGGACATGCAAATGTGGATCATCCTACTGACATTCTCTAATGCGATCATATAAAGAGGACCGAGAAACCACGTAAGCCAACACTCGACTCGGCTCAGAAATATCCAACCTCACTAGCCGATTGGCCAATGCCTGAACATCATATGCAAAGGGTCTCTCCCCAAATGGAATATAAGCTAAGCTGCCTATACTAACCGCCTTTCGGCTTAAAGCATCGGCCACAACATTGGCTTTCCCCAGATGATACAATATGGTAATGTCATAATCCTTAAGCAACTCAAGCCACCTCCGCTATCTCAAATTAAAATCTTTCTATTTGAACAGACGTTGAAGGCTGCGGTGATCAATATACACCTCACAAGAAACACCATACAAGTAATGTCTCCAAATCTTCAGAGCGTGAACTATGGCTGCTAACTCCAAATTGTGCACAGGGTAGTGCTTCTCGTGGGGCTTCCACTGGCGAGAAGCATAAGCCATAACTCTACCCTCATGCATCAACACACATCCAATGCCAACTCTCGAAGAATCACAATACATAGTATATGAATCTGAAGCTGACGACAATATCAAAACTGGCACTGTGGTCAATTCTTTCTTGAGCTTCTGAAAGCTCTCCTCACACTCCTCGGACCACACAAATGGAGCACCGTTCTTAGTCAACCTAGTCAAGGGTAAAGCAGTAGAAAAAAATTTATGAACAAATCGACAATAATACCCTGCCAATCCTAGGAAACTATGAATCTCAGTGGCTGAGGTCAGTCTAGGCCAACTCTGCATCACCTCTATCTTCTTCGGATCCACCTGAATACCATCACTGGACACCACGTGCCCTAGGAAAACCACAGACTCGAGCCAGAACTAACACTTGGAGAACTTGGCATATAACTTCTCCTCCTACAACCTTTGTAATACAACTCTCAGATACTGAGCATGCTCCTCTTGGCTACGAGAGTACACCAGGATGTCATCTATAAACACTATCATGAAGGAGTCCAAATATGGTCGGAACACACTGTTCATCAAATGCATGAACATGGCTAGGGCATTGGTCAGCCCAAAAGACATCACTAAAAACTCATAGTGCCATCTCATCCTGAAGGTTGTCTTCATAATATCAGAATCTCTAATCTTAGGCTGGTGATAGCCTGAACGAAGATCAATCTTCGAGAATACCCTCGCTCCCTGGAGTTGATCAAACAAATCATCAATGCGAGACAGAGGGTACTTGTTCTTCACTGTTACCCTGTTCACCTGCCTATAGTCAATACACATCCACATTGAGACATCCTTCTTCTTAACAAACAAGACCGGTACACCCCACGGTGACACACTTGGCCAAATGAACCCCTTATCTAGGAGTTCCTGGAGTTGCTCCTTCAATTCTTTCAACTCAGCTGGTGCCATACAATAGGGAGGAATAGAAATAGGCTGAGTGGCCGGCACCAAATTAATCCCAAAGACAATATCCCTATCTGGTGGCATGCCCAGCAGATCTGAGGGAAACATATCAGGAAAATCACTCACAATGGGAACAAAATCAATACCGGGAGTCTCATCTCCAATGTCCTGCACAAATGCCAAATATGATAGACATCCCTTCCCAACCATCCGTTGGGCTTTTAGGAAAAAACTTACCCTGCTGGGTACATAATCAGTCATGCCTCGCGATCCTCGAAATACCTGGCATAGCCAATGTGACTGTCTTGGCATGATAGTCTAGAATAGCGTGGCACAGAGATAGCCAATACATGCCCAAAATGACATAAAAATCAATCATGCTCAATAGCAGCAAGTCTACTCGGGTCTCCAGACCCCCAATAGTAACACGATAGGACCAGTACACATGGTCCATAATAATGGTACCGCCCACCAGGGTAGATACATTCACTGGCAACGCAAGACACCCTCGAGTCATGCCTAAATCAGGAGCAAAATATGAAGATACATAAGAATAAGTGGAACCAGGGTCGAACAAAACTAAGGCATCTCTGTGGCAGACTGAAATAATACCTGTAATAATAGCATCTGAAGCAACCGCATCTGAATGGCCCTGAAGAGCATAGTAATAAGCCTGACCACCTTATTGGCCTCCCCCTCGAGGGTGACCCCTGGCTGCCTGACCCTCACCCCTAGCTGGCGAGGCGAGGCGAGTGATGAAGTAGATGGACTAGAAGATAAGGGTTGTCCCCTCTGCTGAGATGGCCTGGAAACAAGCCGAGGAAACTCTCTCCGAATATGACCAAACTCCCCACAATCAAAGAAACTCCCATATGGTGGGGGCTGGGACTGAAGGGAACCCCTCGCACCGGAGTGACCAGCTAAAGAACTCGATCGGGATGAACCCTTAACAGATGGAGCCTGAGATGAACTCTGCTCTGGTAGGGCACTGAGAAATGGCTGGCCCTGATGAGAGCCCTGATGACCTCGACAAGAAGATGATTCACGATACCTGAGCGGGCTGGATGTGAAGATCTAAAAGAACAATCTTAGCTCTACTGAATCTGGCCTCTAGACTGAGCACCGCTGGAACTACCTAATCCTCGAGGCCTCTTGGCCTCCTCCCTCTCCTCTCGCTCTCGGTGACGGTCTATCTCAATGTCGCAAGCTATATCAACTACATCCTCAAATGAATGACTCAGGACCCTTTCTCGGGTCATCAAGATACGAATATGATAAATAAGTCCATCCACAAAGCCCTTGATCCTCTCCTGATCAGTAGGAACCATCCATGGTGCATATCTGGCTAACTCTGTAAACCTCACCTCATACTATGACACTGTCATATCCCCCTTACGGAGCCACTCAAACTGCATGCATTACTCCTCCCTCTGAGATCGTGGTCTCCACTTCTCCAGAAAAATAGTGGAGAACTCCTGTCATATCAATAGTGCCGCACCTGTTGGCCTACAGTGCCTACAGTGCTCATAAGCCTCCCACCATGTCAATGTCGCTCCTGAAAAGTAGTAAATGATACACCACTCTACTCAAGAATCCCTGTTGTACAGAGCATACGATGGCACTTGTCGAGAAAGCCCTGGGCGTCCTCGCCCGGAGTACCACTAAATATAGGTGGTGAAAGTATGCTAAACCTCTCAAGATGACGTTGCTCATCGTCAGGCATCAGTGGGACCTTGTCTCCCTGAACATGAATAACCGACTGAACAAGAGTTGCTGGCTGGACTGGTGGTGCCTCAGGTGTCTGAAAACCCTGCACTACCTGCTCTAGAGTGCGAGCTGCGGGGGTCTGATGACCACCCTCAGTATGGGATGTAGCTGCTGCAGTGGAGGCTAAAACTGCCTGAGCTAGGCTAGTGCAAACTGTCAAGATCTGAGCTAGGGTCTCCTGTAAACCCGAAATCACTATAGGCACGGCTGGTGCCGGAACAGGTGCTGCGGGGACCTCTGTAACTGGAGGCTGATCTGGAATGGGGACAACTAGTGGGTCAACTGGTACTGCCCCAGCTGCTCTACCCCTACCACAACTACAGCCGCATCCACGGCCTCTAGCAGGTGGCAATAGTGGTCGTCCGCCTCATTTTGTAGCACGAGTCCTCGCCATCTGCGAGAGAATAGAATACTAAGGTTCAGTTTCAGATCAACAAAGTCGCACGACATGAATTTCAAGAATTTGAAGTTTTCCTAAAAGGTTCTGCAGCCTCCCGAGGATAACTACATACGTCTTCGTACCGATCTGCGAGACACTACTAAACCGAATCATGACTCGCGAGACCAGATAACATAGGTTCTGATTCCAACTTGTCACAACCTGAACCCCAGTATTGATGGTGCCAAACTCATTGCTAGGCAAACCCGACCATTACAAGATAACCAGTTCAATTATTAAACATAGGATGTTCCATTTAAAGTCAAATAGCCCATTTTCATAACAATAATAACAAGTGTGGAATATGAAACAACTAAAATATAGCCCCAACAGATCCGCTGTCACAAATCTGAGCCTGTAACAATAGAATAAAGTTTATACACCCAAGTCTAGAGCGGGAATACAAGAGATAGATACTAGAAGGGAGTGATCGGGTCCTACGGACGCCGGCAGCTACCTCGATGCCTCCGTAAAAGCTGGGACGACAGTAATGTGTAGCTCAACTGCCCTCCTGGAACCCTCTATTTGCACACAAGGTGTAAGGAGTAGAGTGAGTACTTCCAACTCAGTGAGTAGTAACAATAAATAACAACTGAAAGTAAGAACACCTATAAGAACACTAAACAGTTCTAAGGACAACAATACATGTAAATCATCTCTGAAGTGAAAAGTCCAGTTTCAGTCTACTACCATCTCACACTGATCGACTCTAATCTAACACTGCTGCGACGCGCAGCCCGATCCTTACTATTACTGCTGTGGCGTGCAACCCGATATATATATATATATATATATATATATATATATATATATATATATATATATATATATATATATATATATATATATATATATATATATATATATATATATATATATATATATATATATATATATATATATATATATATATATATATATATATATATATATATATATATATATATATATATATATATATATATATATATATATATATATATATATATATATATATAACACTGCTGCGGCGCGTAGCCCGATCCTTACTAATACTACTGCGACATGCAGCTGATCTCATATAGTATATATAATGTTGCGGCGTGCAACCCGATCCAATATAATAGATATAACACTGTGGCGTGCAGCCCGATCCAATAATATATAACTACGCTCACTGGGAGTGTGTGCAGACTCCGAAAGGGCTCCTTCAGTCCAAGCGCTATAATATTGTGGCGTGCAGTCTGATCCACATATATATCATTGCGGTGTGCAGTCCGATCCATATATATATATATATATATATGCATCGTGCAGTCCGATCCAATACATGTATATGTATTTAGTGTTGCGGCGTGTAGCCCGATCCGACATATATATCAATACCTCAGCATGGGTCCTAGACCCCTCTCGGTCAATATAGACTTGGCCTCTCGAGCCCACTCAGCGAGAAATGGGTATTCAACCCTAGGTATTATCACTTAGAGTACACTTCTAGTACTGATTCATGTCATGCTATACAGCTAAAAGTACGACTGAGAGTATGTATTCAACATATATTAGGGTCATTTAACTCCATAGGCTTCCCTAAGGTTTTACAGATCGGAACAAGGCCCCAAACATGGCAACTAGCCCAAATATACGGATATAAGCTCAGTCTTAGTCAATAAGTACAGTAAACCAATAGTCAGGATCGACTAAGTCCGAATCCCCAGTTACAATATCACAATGGTCATCACATGATGCTTGTTTCCTCTCAACATAACACTGTGCAGTGCAAATATGGGGTTTCAAACCCTTAGTATATCATTCACTACTACCACTCACCTCGAACCGACTAAAGTCCTAGCTCGTCTTGCACTTTCCTCGCAAATCCACCTCCTCGGGTGCCAAATGTGATAAAAGCCAATAATAATACATCAAAATAGGCTAATGAATCATAACCCAATCGAAAGGACTCAAAAAATACCCTAAAACCCGAAGTTGCCAAAACCCGAGCCCTGGGACCGCTTCTCAAAAAATTACAAAATTTACATTTTCAGAATTCTTGACTCGCCACGAGTCCATACATATAAAATTTACCAGAATCAAAGTCTGTTTGCCCATTCAAATCATCAATTTTCTATTTCTTAGGCTTAAAGCAAAATCCTCCATTTTTACACCTTAATTCCTCCATTTTCAGAAATTTAACCTATGTTTTATCAATAAAATAATATAATTTAGGTCCAAGAGTCCTTAGCCGATGATACTCCACAAATTTCTCTGCAAAATAGCCCAATTCTTCTCTTTGTTCGAAACCCCAAATATTTTAACACTTCTGAATTTTTTTTTCAACACACTAGTCCTTAAACCCCAGTGATTTTGCTTCTGCGTATGCCAAGCCGCTTCCGCGCTATCGCTTCCGCGTAAAATTGTCGCACTATGACATTCACTTAAAACTGCAAACCGCTTCTGCGGTTAATAACTCGCTTCCGTGATAACACATAAGCGGAACCCATTCCGCTTCTGTGGACTCTCCTGTTCCCTCTCACCTTCGCTTCTGCGGCATTTCCCTGCTTCTGCGAGATCGCCCTTGCGATAAGAAGTCCGCTTCTACAGACCTTGCTGCTGCTCCCCCATCTCGCAACTGCGATGGCCTCACCACTTCTGTGGAGCCGCTTCTGCGGAGCCACTTCTGCGGACTCCGTTCCGCAGAAGCGAAAATTGCTGCTGCAATACACCAACACACTTCAACTTCCAAATTTTCTTTGTTTAATCACCCGAACTCATCCCGAGGCCCTCGGGACCTCAACCAAAAATACCAACCCACTCTAAATCACGATACGAACTTGTTCTAGTCATAAAAAATATACCCTTAAGCACAAAAAATATCAAATTAAGGCTGATTCAAGCCTAAGTTTCAACTAAAACTTTCGAAACCAACATCCAATCAAAAACGAGACCGAACGATATTTGAATGACCTGAAAATTTGTAGACATATCCAAAATCACCTAACAAAGCTACTTCAACTATCAGAATTCCATTCCGACACCCGGATCAAAATCTCACCTATCGACCAGATTTTGCCAAAATTCCAACTTCTCCAATTCAAGCTTATTTCTACACCGCACCTCCAAATTCAATTCTGATCACTCTCCTAAGTCACAAATGATCCCCCAAAGCTAACCAAACCATCAGAATTCAATTACGAGCCCTCTAACTCATAAGTCAACGTCCGGTTAACTTTTTTCAAACTATTCCTTCATCGAAGAGACTATTTATCTCATTTCCTACTCAATCCAAATTGACTCAAATTCACCAAATACATATATTGAAACATGAACAAGCATATAACGGGAAATACATGATGGTAACTCAAGTGATAACGGACCGGGTCGTTGCAATCAACCAGAAAAATACAAAACCAAATCAGATTAAGCAAGAATTATCTAAAGTCATTATAATGATGTAATGCGATAAAATTTGTCGACCACCAACTCGCCAGCAAAAGATCACTCTATGTTTTTTCCTGAAAATATCTAGCATATCGTATGAATTTGAGCTATATTAACCACTCAAATCATATCACAACCACGTAGCAAAGAGAAATGTCGACATCTGACATTCAATTCTGAATTACATGGAGACATTTAGGATATGTTCAGCTCATGAGTTACTTTGCTCTTTAATATTTTAATTTTTGTTTACATAAATAAATGAAGTTACAACCAACACTTATTGGCTACACTTAAGCTGTTCATGGATTTATAATGTACAAAAAAATAGCACCATAACTTAAATGAACAGTAGTAATATGCATAAAGCAAAGAAACAAAACAAAATAACCGGGGTCTGGACATCCTTCATTTGCGGTCGACGTTTCGGCTTTGTCCGTCTATAGCTAAATGTTTCGATCTGGTTTGATTATGATCTTGACACAATACATATCTCAGTCATGGGACTCATTTCAACTCTTTTTAATAATTAATAAGTATCTATCAAAATCGAAAGATGAAAACTGTTTATATGTTATAAAATATAGGAGAGCTTATACAATCAGACATATAATGTCTTTCAAGATATAGTCCGCTAGAAATGATGCTTATCTGAACCTTTCAATCAAAAGTTAATCAATTAACTTTTTAATGCTTCATCAACAAACTAACATTAATGACTGTTTTGTATAATTCTATCTGAAAGAGCATCACATGCTTGAAATGCATTAGGCTTAGGAAATATGTGTTTTTCTTTGTCAAACTTTTGGTTTGTTCTTGGCATCACTTTTGCGTTAATTTACATTTTTCTTTTTTGATATGGTAACTCTTAACATTAATTAATCTAATTTCAACTTAAAGGAGTCAGCATAAGTTCTTGTACATATCTTTCAACATCTTGACTTGAACAAATGAAATTCCTGAAAGAGTAGCATATATTATGTTAATTTTCTGGTGTGCTTCACTGTACCTTCATCTCATGAATATCCTTTCTTCTTCTCTTTCTCTAGGCTTAACCTGGTAGCTGCAATGATACATCTTTGATGGATACTTAGATTTAGTGGCAGGCTACTCCTTAAAAAAAGGTTTTCTATTCACACATAAAAGGATAATTTAATAATTGCCTTCGAGATTTAACTTTTTAGTGATCAAAGGAAATCATCACTGTAAGCATGAAATTGACCTAAAATTACCTAAAATACAACAGTAAAAAACTCTTATTTAACGTGCCATTAAATGAAAAATTTATGTGAAGAACCTGAGTGTCACCAAGAGAACAGAAACTATCAAAGTCTAACTTCTGGTAGGCCCATCGAAATGCCTAACTAGTACTGTTTAATTCATCACAATGTAATTAGATCATATATCACACACGGTATGTTAGCCACCAAAAAGTACAAGAAAAATAAAGTAAGGTAGAATAAGATATTTAGATGTAGGAGTGAATAGATATAGTCATAGCTTTTCGCAACATCTTGGGGGGCAGGTAAATAACGTCATGCATGTATATTTGACAACAAGTGACTCAGAGTAATGACAAACAGAATGATGGATCCATTTGAAATGCAATAGATCGACCTAAACATAATCATAACATATAGATAGTTTAATAGGTATAGCCTTAATATTATATAGTTATTTCGTATTTTCTCTTTGAATAGTCATTGGGCATGTCTTCATTTACATATTTTTGCTGAGAAATGCTTTTATATTTATCGAATTATATAAAAAAAATTGTAGTGCTATAAATATTGTCGCAACAGCGAGAAGGAAATCAAAATCAAGAAAAAAAAAATTGCAGAAAAGCAGAAAAATATCCTGATAGAAATAGATACAATAATATGTAAGTAATGCCGCCAATAATGTAATAGCAGACTAATTATTAAGATTTCAAGAGAACAATCAGCTAGACAGTTTTACCTGCAAACAAGTAAAGTGCAAGGCAAAAAGCATGACCAAGTATCTACGAAGTGAAATGGCTCTAAACACTGTAATTGTATTTCATTTACAAAAATTAGGAGACAATTAGAATGTCTTCTTTCCAAAGCACAAGAATATGGCATCAACTTTTTTTAACATTTTTCCCTCAAACACAACCTAATAAGAAGACACACTAAAGTCATTATTTACATAAAGCAATACATATGGAAAAATGAGATCTGGTAGATCTTTTAGCATTTTTAGAAACTCGTCTGTGATATCTTTGGCAGAACAAAAAATTACCTAGTACTTGCAATCCTACATGCCTTTTGACCACCTATATGCCTTTCGATCATATTTTTTGTTTTTTCTTGTTCGAGTAAGAAAACAAGCTATACGAATTAGACCACCTTATCGAACACCAAGAAAAGCGATAACTAAAACATCACTGTTTCTTGTTCTTTAGTAATTTTTTTGGGGGAGAATCACTCGGCGCCGGGCCTCCCGTGTGAGGTCAGGTGATGGTCAAAAACTCAGGCAGGAATTCCAGTTTGTTTTTGAAGGTGATAAAAAAGATTCGACGAAAATAAAGAACGCACGAAGGATCAGAGAGAAAGAGGATTCTAAAAGCAAAAAGCCTAGAAGTTAATTCATGGAAAACTCGCAATTCTAAGACAACATTTTCAGTGGTGCAAGTCTGGAGGTATACAAAATTAGTGATGCATCCAATTTACTGGAAGAATTTGACTCTTTATCTCTACATGTTTTATGGTGGATATGAAAAGGATAATTTCTTGCGAGATGTTATAAGTAATCCTTTTTACCGGTACAAGCGTGAAGGTCTACAAATTAACCATGCACCTAATTTACTTGAAGTACTTAACTCTTTAATATAGCAAAAATTGATTAGAAGGAGAAAAAAATATATATTCATCAAACTATCTAGTGTTAACCCACCGATACAATAAAGCTTAATTTTTCACCAAATGTCACACAAAAATAAGGACGGGAAGATATGTGAGAAAAAATTAAATCAAAAGCAGAGCTAAAACAAAAATTGTACTAACACCCATCTGAGAAGAATATTCTTTGAAAATCCGTAGAAATATAATAACAATACTAGCCATAAATTTTAGCCCTTGAAATTAAGAAATTCTTTATGAAAGCTTATAAGTTTTCATTGTAAACCCGACTGATAAATTTTATATTCGACAAATGAAATAAGTTAAGCGAAAGTCTAAAAGAAGTAATCAATAAATTAAATTGTCAGTAATTAAATTTGATTGATTAGTATCTGAATCTTAATTAACGTGTGGAGTTAAATAAGATTTTACGGAAGAATTTCGAAGTTGAACTAAGGAGTGCAATTATGAATTTTAAGTGGAATTTGTAATTTATTATGGTAAAAATTAATTTCAAAATTTCGAAATTAAATCTATAATAGGAAGGCCCGTTAATTAAATTTTGTGATCTTTACTATGCCAAGATAATAGAAAATAAAGTAAACCTTTCCTAAGTTGAACAAAAAAATCTAACAGGTTTTGGAAAAAGTGTTTTAAACTAAAATAACGTAGCTTTATATCTACTCAATACAGGGATGGCCATTTTTGCACCGGGTTTACAGATTTTTGTCACGATCCCAAAACTCGGTCGTAATGGTGCCCAATACATTGCTAGGCCAGCCTGACCAATCTCACACAATACCGAGCTACCAGCTCTCTCTTTACTTCAAAGCATTAACAATAACAGAAGAAATACGATATTTTAGCATAAGTTGCAAAACAATATCCCAAACAGTATAACACCTCCCACAGATCTGGAGTCATAAGTAAAGAACCTCTACCAAGAGTAATACAGTAATACTGTATACATAGTATATCTAACAAATGCAGAAAAGTCTAAAATACAAAGGATAACATGGAAAGTCTGGTCCTGCGGACACTAAGCAGCTACCTCGACTGTCCGGATAAACTTTCTGAAGCAGCTGGGGAGTCAGCCCTATTGTGATGTATCTGGAACTGCACACAAGGTGCAGTAAGTAGTGTGAGTACTTCCAACTCAGTGATAATAAGCACTGATAAAGACATTGAAGGTAAAAATACCCAATAATTCACTAAGCAAAGCTATATAATAACCTTCTTTTTACCATTTTTAACAGTATAAGTCTCAGATAAAGGAATAATAGCTAAAGCAGTACAACAGAATGTCTAAATGCAATGCAGATGCATGAACATGACCGCTACGGTGCGTAGCCCGATCCATTTGGGTACCCGCGCTCACTGTGGGGGTTCAGACTTCGGATGAGCTTCTATAGCCCAAGCGCAATATTAGTGATATGTTGCGGCGCGCAGCCCGATCCACTACCAGTCCAGCTACATGCATTGCAAGCATCACGGGAACAAAAAATATCATTTTGAAATATCTTTTTATCAATAACAGTAGAAAACAGTATTCAGAAATAGCAGAGTTTGGAAAACCATTTTAGACAGTGTTTAGCTCAGGACTGATATCAGGATAACATGCTATAATCATAGAAGCAATGATAACGATCCTCACATGATCCAAATAACTGGCTTACAGCCCAAAGATATCCACAACCATCCAAGTAGGAGGTTTACCGACTCATTTATAGCCAACAACATAGTATAATACTACACAGTCGGACTAAGCCATAGTCCCCATTCACAATCGACCCCGCACTTGCAGTAGAGTACGTGTCTCGCCTCAATACAGCATCACATAGTGATATACCAGGGTTTCAAACCCTCAGGTCATCATCCATACCCATTATTCACCTCGAACCGGCTCGAAAACTAGCCCGCAATGCCCTTGCCACAAGAATCGGCCTCCACGAGAACAGAATCTGATCACAACCAATAGGAATACATCAAAATAGGTTAAAGGAACATAACCCAATCGAAATAACTCGAATTACACTTAAAACACGAAGTTGCCAAAACCTGACCCCCGGTCCCGCTTCTTAAAAAATTACGAAAGTCACATTTTCAGAATCTTTATCCCGCCACGAGTCCATACATATAAAGTTTATCAAAATCGGAATTCGTTTTCCCATTCAAATCATCAATTTTCTATTTCTCACGCTTAGAGCAAAATCCTCCATTTTTACACCTAAATTCCTCCATTTTCAGAACTTAAATCCATGGTTTATCAATATATTAACATAATTTAGGTCCAAGAGTTCTTACCTGATGATACTCCTCAATTTTCTCCTCAAAATTGCCAAATTCGTCTCTAAGTTCGAAGCCATAAATGACTTAACACTTCTGAAATTTCGAACTAGTATTGGACATAAACCCCATATGTTTTCTCTTCTGCGGCTACAGTGCCGCTTCCGCATGTCCGCTTCTGTGGTCATTGAGTCACTTCTGCGATATTTCATTAAAACCCACAATCCGCTTCTGCGATTCAACACTCGCTTCTGCGAGACCGCTTAAGCGAAAATGCCTCCTCCTCTGCGAGACCACCCATTCCGCTAACTTCCGCTTTTGCGGACATATGCCCTCTTCTGCGACAAGGCACCCGCTTCTGCGGATTTTGCTAGCCACCCTATAGACTCGCATATGTGATGATCTTACCGCTTATGCAGAGCCGTTTCTGCGGTCTCCCTTCCGCAGAAGTGGAAACCACTGCTGCACCAAAATACCAGCAGTTCCAAACCAAAATCTTTTTCGTTTAATCACCCGAACTCATCCCTAGGCCCCCGGGACCTCAACCAAAAATATAAACCCACTTTAAATCATCATACGAATTAGTTCTAATCATGAAAACATACCCTTAAACACAAGAATCATCAAATTACGGCGGATTGAAGCCTAAGTTTCAACTAAAACTTCCGAAACCAATATCCAATAAAAAACCCGACCAAACGATGTCCGAATGACCTGAAAATTTGCAGACATATCCAAAATCGCCTAACGAAGCTACTGCAACTGTCGGAATTCCATTCCGACTCCTGGATCAAATTCTCACCTATCGACCGGATTTCGCAAAAATTCCAACTTAGCCAATTCAAGCCTATTTCTACACCGGACCTCCAAATTCAATTCCAATCGCTCCCCTAAGTCACAAATCACCTTCTGAAGCTAACCGAATCACCGGAATCCACATCCGAGCCCTCTAACCACATAGTCAACTTTAGGCTGACATATTAGAAACAAGCTTCATTCTAAAAGGCTATAGCCTTATTTTCAACCAGAATCAATCCAAATTCACCCGTTAGACTCTAGCACAGATATAGAAACATGAAACACATAATGAGGGGATAACGGGGCGGTAACTCTCGTGACGACGGGTTGGGTCGTCAAATTCTCCCCAACTTAGGCAAACTCTCGTCCTCGAGCGGGTCAAGAAACATACCTGGAGACTTAAATAAGTGTGGATATTTGCTCCGCTTCTCTTGCTCGATCTCCCAAGTGGCCTCCTCCACGGGCCGACCTCTCCACTGAACATTTACTGATGCAATATCCTTGGATCTCAATCTCCTCACCTAACGACCCAATATAGCTATAGGCTCCACATCATAGGTCAAGTCATCATCAAGCTGAATTGTACTGAAATCCAACACATGCGATGGGTCACGAACATACTTCCAAAGCATAGTACGTGAAACACCGGATGAACTCCCGATAGACTAGGTGGCAAAGCAAGCATATAGGCCATCTCTCCAATCCTCCTGAGAATCTCAAAAGGGCCAATGAATCTCAGACTGAGCTTTCCTTTCTTCCCGAATCTCATGACGCCTTTCATAGGCGAAACCTTCAGTAAAACCTTCTCATCCACGGAATAAGACACATCGCGAACCTTCTGGTCCGCATAACTCTTCTGGCATGACTGGGTTGTGCGAAGTCTCTCCTGGATCACCTTCACCTTGTCAAAAGCATCCTTGACCAACTCTGTCCCCAACAACCTAGCCTTACCGGGCTCAAACCAACCAACTGGAGATCTACACTATCTCCCACATAAAGCCTCATACGGCACCATCTAAATACTGGATTGGTAGCTGTTGTTATAAGCAAACACTGCGAGAGGCAAGTAATCAGCCCATGAACCACTGAAGTCAATAACACGAGCACACAACATATCCTCCAAGATGAATGGTCCGCTCGGACAGTCCGTCCGTCTGAGGATGAAATGTAGTACTCAACTCAACCTTTTGTCACACCTCCTTTTTATGCTACCGCACCCCGCGAAGGGCGTGGTAAAGGGAGTTTTTCCAATTAAAGGACAATCTAAACGGGGTTACTATTAAAGGATTAGAGTCGCCACTGGGGAGATTTTATCATGTCCCATGTCACCGGTTTAATCGCAAATTGAGGATAATATTGACTCTGTTTAACAGTCCGCGCACCAGAAATTCGGATAAGGAATTTTGTTCACCCGGGAGAAGGTGTTAGGCATTCCCGAGTTTCGTGGTTCTAGAACGGTCGCTCTACTATTATATTCGGCTTAGTTATCTAATTTTTAACAATTATGAACTTATATGTAAATTTTAACTCGAACCGCTTTTATCAGTTTTTATTATTATTATTTTTTACGGAGAATTGCAACGTTGTAAAAACGTATATCGAACCACGTTCAACCAGTGTACGCATAGTTGTCGACACATTTTGACTCCGTTATGATTTGGATTTGGGTCACATAAATGTGCACCCGAGTTTTTGGAGATAATATTATTAAAATACGCGCTTATAGATTCTAACGCGTTGTTATTATTATTTTTTGAACGCCGTGAAATTTTCTAAGACGGCATGTCCCGAAGTCTATACAATTATTTTTATCCAATTATCGAGGGACCCGCAGCTTGTGCATGTTATTTGGCGAGATTCATCTCGTTTATTTTTTTTAAAAGGATAATCTTAAAGTGACTACATTTTTCTATTTAAATTTGTCTCTAAAATAAAAGAGAAAAATCCTAATTAATTAATTGCTAGATTAACACAAATGTTAATGGAAATGAGTATTACTAAAATTGAAATTAAAAATAAAATACGGAATCGGCAAATAATATTTAAAAGAAACTTATTATCCTATAACTAGTTTAAACTCACATTGTTAGATGACTTGAACCGTTAGAATTAATTATTTACAACTATTTGAAACTAGAATTAACCTTAATCTCTTCTGCTTATTTGAAAGTTTATTAAACTTAAAAGTTATCTCATCTTGTTTGAGCTCAATCAAACCTTAATGCCTAATTCGCGAAAATAATTCAAATTCATGCTTTAACTAAATTAGCTACATATCTACGATTAACATACTATTGACAATACTAAAACCTTCATAGCTACTGAACTAACCATTTTTTTCAAACCGATTCACCGAAGACCAACTTATGGTATTTTCCTCTTATTTCAATTATTAAATAGTTTGACAGTAATGAGCATACTTAAACATATAACCTAATAACCAAACTCAAGCAGAGTATCATTTAATAAATTACTACAAGATGCCTAGTTATGCAAAACGATAAAAACTTACAGAATAATATTACATGAAATAGTCTAAATACAATCAGTAAAGAAACAAACAAAACCTAAATTAAAACTTCAAAATTCCATTCTTCATATGTATTCATGCTTC
Source organism: Nicotiana noctiflora (assembly GCA_032618575.1). Classification (NCBI taxonomy): domain Eukaryota; kingdom Viridiplantae; phylum Streptophyta; class Magnoliopsida; order Solanales; family Solanaceae; genus Nicotiana; species Nicotiana noctiflora. The sequence goes on along the minus strand of JASVEL010002665.1, from coordinate 61,246 downwards.
AATATTTATTTCAGCTTACAAAAAAGACCAATGTATCAGTTTGTGTACCTGGAGTGTGGAGGCAAAATGGGAAAATGATAAGCAATAGAAACAGTAGCAGGAACAGTGTTTCAGCAACAAAATCAGCCCAAAAATCTTAATAGAATTATAACTTTCGACTGAATTGAACCAGGAAACATTTTACAATTAAATAGCAATCTATTTCTTTAAATAAACCAGAAATTTTCAGCACTTGAAATAGGAAACTTTCGTGAGAAAATCAAAGAGAAAGGCGACAAATTTCTTTTGAATCGGATATTTTCAGTATTTCTCCAGTATTTCAACTCTCCAAACATCTTAGCTCCCCTATTTGTTTTTCTCTAAGAATTCATCAAAATTGCTTTTCTTTTTAGCTCTCCACTAAAAAAGATCCTCCTTAATTAATCCTCAAACCTATGCTTTTATAGTCTCTTCTAAACCTGCCCTTATTTGAAAAATTCTACTTACCCGACCAACAACCCCAAAATAATCTGCCCATTTTCAAACTAAATCTCCCTCAGGAAAGCTTTTTCCTATTTTATTCCTTAAATTAAGGCATGATATAAGGGTTAGGCCTCCACTAGCATCACTAATGTTATAACTCTTGTCCTATTAGTGCTTGACTAACGGCCATTAATTTGGTCAAATATGACCATTTTCTATTCCCAAAATACTCATGTAATCCTACTGCCCTGCCCAAAATATTCTCCTCCATGTGTATAATTTTACCTTTTTATTATCACTTATACTATTTCTAATTTCCAATCAGGCAAAAATCCATCATTTCTTAGTGGTCCCTACCCTACCAACAACAACAACAACAACAACTACCCAGTATAGTCCCACAAGGTGGGGTCTGGGGAGGATAATATGTAGACAAGCCTTACCCCTACCCAAAGGGTAGAGAGGCTGTTTCCAATCGACCTTCGGCTTAGAAAAGGGAAGGGAAAGCAACAACAAAAACCAAAAACAAAAGAGCATTAGTAATTCCGGCAGAAATCGCATAGATAGTTATCTAAACATAAGAATTATACATAAAATGACATGCAATAATATCAAACAGTAACTACCATAAATAACTACCATAAGGGGGACTTAATCCAATGCACGAATCATCTATGAGTCGCCCTGACAAGCCTCACCCAACCCAGGGAAAGGAGTACAAAAAATTCTAGGGGCCCCTATCCTACAACCCTGATACTAGACCTCCAGACTTTTCTATCAAGGGCCATGTCCTCGGAAATATGCATCCTAGCCATGTCATGCCTAATCACCTCTCCCCAATACCTCTTAGGCCTCCCTCTGCCTCTCCTCACGCCGACCACCGCCAGTCGTTCACAACTTCTCACCGGGCATCAGGACTTCTCCTCCGCACATGCCCGAACCACCTGAGCCTCGCTTCACGCATCTTCTCATCCACCGGGCCACCCCCACCTTCTCTCGAATAACTTCATTCTTAATCTTATCTAACCTGGTAAGTCCACACATCCACCTGAGCATCCTCATCTCCGCAACCTTCATTCTCTGAACCTGAGAGTTCTTTACCGGCCAGCACTCCGCCCCATACAACATGGCAGGTCTAACCACAGCTCTATAGAATTTTCCCTTGAGTTTCAGTGGCACTTTCTTGTCACACAGGACTCCTGATGCAAGCCTCCACTTCGACCATCCCGCTCCTATACGATGAGTGACATCCCCTTCAATCTCTCCGTCCCCCTGAATCACCGACCCAAGATATCTGAAACTGTCCCTCTTAGCGATGACCTGAGCTCCAATCATTACGTCCCCTGTCTACTTCGTTTGGCTCGGCGCTAAACTTGCATTCCAGGTATTCAGTCTTAGATCTGCTTATTTTGAAACCCTTAGACTCGAGAGTCCGTCTCCATACCTCTAGCCTCTCATTCACACCGACCCTCGTCTCGTATATCAATACTATGTCATCAGCAAATAGCATACACCAAGGCACATCCCCTTGAATATGTCGGGTTATAGCATCCATCACCAACGCAAACAAGAGAGGGCTAAGCGCCGATCCTTGATGGAGCCCCATAACCACCGGGAAATGGTCTGAGTCACCGCCCACCGTCCTAACCCTAGTCTTAGCTCCATCGTACATGTCCTTGATTACTCTGATGTAGGATTCCGGCACGCTCTTCGCCTCCAGGCACCTCCATAGCACTTCCCTTGGGACCTTGTCATACGCCTTCTCCAAGTCGATAAACACCATGTGCAATTCCTTTTTCTTATCCCTGAACTGTTCCACCAATCTCCTGACAAGGTGGATAGCTTCTGTAGTGGAGCGACCCGGCATGAAACCAAACTGGTTCACCGATATAGATGTCATCTCCCTCACCCTCGCCTCGATCACCCGCTCCCATACCTTCATGGTGTGACTTATTAATTTGATACCCCTATAGTTGTTGCAACACTGGATATCCCCTTTGTTTTTGTACAAGGGCACCACCGTACTCCACCTCCACTCCTCCGGCATCCTTTTAGTCCTGTAGATCGCATTGAACAACCTAGAGAGCCACTCCACTCCTGACCTACCCATGCATTTCCAGAACTCCACCGGGATCTCGTCAGGCCCGGTCGCTCGGCCCCTACTCATCCTTCGCAAAGCCCCTACGACCTCATCCACCCTAATGCGCCTGCAGTACCCAAGGTCTCTATGGTTCTCTGAATGCCCCAGCTCCCCAAGCTCTATGTTTCGATCCCCCTCCTCGTTAAGAAGATCTCGAAAGTACGTCTGCCACCTCTGCTTGACCTGAGACTCACCCATCAAAACTCTACCATCCTCGTCCTTGATGCACCGAACTTGGTCTAGATCCCGCGCCTTCCTCTCCCTTACTTTAGCTAACTGGAATAACTTCCTGTCCCCGCCTCTCTCCCCTAATTCCTCGTACATGCGACCAAACGCCGCGTTTTTAGCTTCCGTAACCGCCAGCTTTGCTTCCTTCCTCGCCACCTTGTAGGTCTCCCCGTTCACTCTCCTTTCATCCTCGTTAGTGCTCCCTGCCAACTTAGCAAACGCCGCCTTCTTTACCTCCACTTTTTCTTGGACTACATCGTTCCACCACCAGTCACCCTGATGTCTACCAGAATAGCCCTTGGCTACCCCGAGCACATCCCGTGCTACCTCCCTAACTAAGTTCGCCGTCACCGACCACATTGCGTCCGCTTCCCCGGAACTTCTCCAAGCTCCACCATCAACTAACCTCCTCTCTAACTCCTGGGCTTTCTCCTTAGTTAGAGCACCCCATCTAATTCGCGGTCGCCCCCGAGCACTCCTCTTCTTCCTCTTCACCCAGAGGCCGACATCCATCACTAGGAGTCTATGAAGAATCGAAAGGGACTCCCCCGGAATAACCTTGCAGTCCTTGCATAAGCCTCTATCGCTCCTTCTGAGAATGAGGTAATCAATCCGGGTCCTCGCCGCCGAACTTTTGAAGGTGACCAAATGCTCTTCCCTCTTCTGAAATGTCGAGTTCGCAATTAGGAGCTCAGAAGCCCTAGCAAAATCAAGCAGTGAAGTTCCTCCTCCGTTCCTAACCCCAAAGCCAAAGCCGCCGTGAACCTCACCATAACCACCAACATCAGCCCCAATGTGACCATTAAAGTCCCCTCCAATAACTAACTTCTCAGATTGGGGAATACTACTCACCAAATCGTCCAAGCCCTCCCAAAAGCGCCTCTTAACCTCCTCATCCAAGCCCGCTTGCGGTGCGTAAGTGCTGATGACGTTGAGGATGCAACCCCCAATAACCAACTTAATGGACATTAACCTATCATTCACTCACCTAACCTCAACCACGGACTCCCTTAGATCCCTATCCACCAAGATGCCCACACCATTCTTACCTCTCACGGCCCCAGAATACCACAACTTAAACCCGTCTGCATTCCTCGCCTTCGACCCTTTCCACCTAGTCTCTTGGACACAGGCTATGTTGACCCTCCTCTTTTGAAGAACCTTCGCCAACTCAATAGACTTTCCCGTCAGGGTGCCTATGTTCCACGACCCGATCCTTAATCTAAAAGCGTTCGCTACCCTCTTCCCACCCTTGCCTCCCGCCCTACCCGCAGAACCACTCCCAGCCCCCCTACTCACCCCTGCCAACACCCCCGCCCCCCGAGGACATGACCTTACACTACCATCCCCCGTCGCGGCCACTATCCCTCCAATCGATTACGGATGACAGTTGCACACACGTACTATTGCGGAATACGCAAACTAATGCAAGTTAGGAATCGGCAAAGTAAACCACACACAGGATATTTAGCTAGAAACGTAAAAAGGTGTACAGAGTGAATACGAGGCCGGGAGGTACCAACTCCCGATGGAAAATCCTGGAAGTACGCTTTGATTCGCCCGATATCAACTACCGCTAGCTTTTGCACGTTTCGTCCAGTGATGCTTTGCTCTTCACGCCGAAAGCTTGCCTTGTCCGCCGTGGCTAGTACCTGAAAATCACACACACAACAAACTACAAAAAGTGGGGGGGGGGGGGGGGGGGGGCTGCCTAGCTAGGGAAAGGGGAGGGGTTACCTAAAAGTCACAAAAACGAAGAGGGTGGGGTAGGGGTGTGAGAGAAGGGGGAATAGGGATGAGATAGTGTGTAGAGGGGAGAGAGGAGAGGAAGAGAGGTAACTTGCTGGGGGGGTCGCCGGAGAAAGGGGGTCGCCGGAGGGGGTCACCGGGGTTATGGGTGGCAAGGGGCAGGTAGGGGGTAGGGGCTGGGGTAGTGAAGAAAGGAGAGAGAGACAGAGGAGAGAGACACTTACTGGGGGTCGCCGGAGGGGGGGTCGCCGGGGGGGAGGGGGTCGGGGGGGGGGGGGGGGGGCTGGCTGCTGGGAAGTTACCGTTGGGAGCTGTTGGGAGCCTCTGGAGAGAGAGAAGAGAGCGTGTGCCCAATACCAATTAATTCAAATTAAAGCTATTAGGGCCCTACTAGATGGACTATCCAGTCAAACTAAATTTTTCTATTTTTCTATTCCTAAAACACCAGTGAATCCTACTGAAATTATTTCTCTTCCCCTAAACCTTCATTCTATTAACAAAGCTATCAACTGATCAAAATCAATTCTTAATTAAACACCAAATTGTTACAGCTATTGTGAGCACGTGATTTTTCCCCTAAGCAATTAAATTCCAGAATATATAAAACAATATAAAAAATGATTTTTGTTTGCAATTGTGTGATTTGGTTGAAATAATAGTATTTATTCGAAAATAAAATTGAAATAATAAATACAAAAGGAATTAATTAGGAAAAAAATATCACAAAATGTTAAATATTGGAAAATTAAGTAAAAATGCAAAAAATATCGGAAAATAGATTAAAAACACAAAAAATATTGGAAAATTCAAGAAAAATGCAAAAATGAGAAAAAATAAAAGAAATATATTAGTTAGAAAATAAGTACAAAAGAAAATGTATAAAATATATAAACAAATACAAGAAAAATAAATAAAATACAAGTTAAAATATTAAAATACAAAAAATACAAAACAATACATATAATTTGGGTCAAATACCCAGCCCAAACATATTATACATGGACCAGGCCCAACAAATCTAGCCGGTCTTCCCCCAGCATCAGCCAACGACACCGTACAAAGATAAACAGATCAGAGCCGTTGATTATACTTGATAACCGGACATAAGAAGGCGGTGCATCTCTTAATTAAACGATGTCGTGTGTCAAACTAATCATAGCCGTTCATTACAATAGATCTAATGGCCGAGACTACTAAACCAATTAAACAAAACGACACAGTTTAAGGAGATTATTCTCAACCGTAAAACAATTTTATCTAACGGACCTAATGAGACTCCTCACTAATCCACACGACACTGTTTAAGGCACAGATGATTCTGGCCATTCATTTCAATTGATCCAAGGGCCAGGAATCATCAATCTAAGATTGATATATACACTCCCCTTTCCCGTTTAGCCCGTCATTATACACACATACATACACTCATATTAACCCTAGCCGCCTTAGGTCACCTTCCTCCTTCCTCCAATGTCTCCCATGGAGACCATCAGAGACTGCTATGCTCTCCATCTCCGGCCAACACCAGGCCATCAACCACCCCTCCTCACCAATAAACCTCCCTGGAACCCCATTAACCACGATAAAAAACCAACCCCTGTTCTTGAAACCCAGGTCGCCGGAACCCTAGCCGTCGACCACCCCAAAGTATGAATCAAACCACCAAAATAACACCCTATGATCGTCTTTAAATGATCTTTCACCCCACTCAAGTGGTTTCCTTCGAATCTACCTATAATCTCTGGAATAAGCAAATACACTCGCCGGAACCCTACTCCGGCGAGTACCAAAAATAAACCCCACCCCAAAACACCACCATAATAGCTTCATATCTCTTCCCTTACACCCAAAGCAAACCCCGATGACCTATTGTGGGAGATCTAACACTCCAGAGACCAACCGCCTCTAAGGGTCTCTAAAAATCAAGAAAATGAAAAGATCGAAGAGAAGAAGAAAAGAAAGAAGAAAAGGAAAAAGAAAAAGAAAAGAAAAGGAAAAGCCTAAATCTAAGTACCCTACCCCCCATTTATAGTTGTTCATCTTCTCTGAAAAACATTATTCTTTTTATCTTTTGTTTTTGAACTTTGTTTTGTTAACTGCTTTACATGTCTATCAGGCTCACAACTTAAAACTTATCCTACGCATGCTTCTATCTCTGTCTTTGTATCTTGATTCATACTTGCTTTGAATCTTATGCATGCCTGAAGTCATCTGAGTATTTCTAGGTTTTTGACAGTAATTGCTCATGAATCATATGTTAAATAAGAACACCAAAATCGGAGTCCGTTTGACCCCTCAAATTCCAACTTTAAACCTTCTTAGGTTTCAAGCCCTAACCTCCGTTTTTACCCCTTAAATCCTTGGTTTTTCAGTGTTTAATCTATTTTTTACATCATAAAAATATAATCCCAGTCTAATAACTCTTACCTGATGAAATTCCATGAATTCTCTCTTAAAAATCGCCTCAGAAGCTTCTTCCCTTTCCAAAATTGGAAGAAAACTCGACTTGTTCATTATAGGTATACTGTTCACGCGTTTTATTGCTCCAAATAGATTACTTGTGAAATTCTAATGAATTTAGGCTTTTGAATCACTTAATTTGACCTTATAATGAAGGAGATATATAGGTTTTAAGATTTGCAAATAGTGCAGGTTTTTAATACGCCGTCAGGGGCAATTTCGTCATTAACCTGAAAATCTGGGCAACCTTAGTAAAATGGCCATAAAATCGTCATACGATCTCCAAATTCGGTGATTCTTTTTGCTATGGGTCCGTAATTACGATACAAATCTAATTATTCATTCAAAATAGTAATCGGAGCTTATTTGTTCAATATTATATCATTTATACTTGAAGAAACGATGTCAAAGCATAAGAAAAACGAGCATAACACAACCCAAACCTATCCGAAACTCACCCGAGCTCGTCTGGACCACATAAGAACATATTAAAATGTCACATATGATCATGCAAACTTATTTTCACTCTCAAATCACCAAAACTAACATCAAAACACCAAATTTACATCGGATTCAAGCCTAGTTCTTCTAAAACTTCCAAAACTTGCATTTGATCTGAAACCCGACTTAAACACCTCCGAATGACTTGAAACTTTGCAAGCATATCCAAAATCACATAACGGAGCTACTGAAACTCTCTAAATTCCATTCCGACCCTCGGATCAAAATCTCACCTACAATCCGGAATTCGCCAAAATCCAACCTTAGCCAATTCAAGCTTAATTCTACACCGGACCTCCAAATTCAATTTTGGTTGCTATCCTAAGTCATAAATCATGCGTCAAAACTAGTCGAATCATCAGAAATCCATTCCAAGTCTTCTAACTCATAAGTCAATATTCGGTTGACTTTTCTAAACTAACCTTCTCATAAAGAGACCAATTGCCTCATTTCTAACCAAACTCAATCCGAATTACTTCAAATTGTCCAAACACATATAATGAAACATATAGAAGCATAAAACGGGAAAAATAGGGTAGTAACTCCCGTGATGATGGGTCAGGTCGTTACAGAACATGACCACTACGGCGCGTAGCCCGATCCAATTGGGTACCCGCGCTCACTGTGGGGGTTCAAACTCTGAGGGACTCCTACAGCCCAAGCGCAATATCAGTGATATACTGCGGCGCGCAGCACGATCCACTACGAGTCTAGCTATATGCAATGCAAACCTCACGGGCACTAAAAATATCATTTTGAAATCTCTTTTTATCAATAACAGTAGAAAATGGTGTTCAGAAATACTAGAGTTTGGGAAACCATTTTAGATAGTGTTTAGCTCAGGACTGATATCAGGATAACATGCTATAATCCTAGAAGCAATGATAACGATCCTCACGGAATCCAAATAACTGGCTTACAGCCCAAAGATATCCACAACCATCCAAGTTGGAGGTTTACATGCTCATTTATATCCAACAACACAGTATAATACTACACAATCGGACTAAGCCATAGTCCCCAATCACAATAAACCCCGCACTCGCAGTAGAGTACATGTCTCGCCTCAATATAGCGTCACATAGTGATATACCCGGGTTTCAAACCCTTAAGTCATCATCCATATACATTACTCACCTCGAATCGGCTCGAAAACTAGCCCGCAATGCCCTTGCCATAAGTATCGGCCTCCACGGTTGCAGAATCAGATCATAACCAATAGGAATATATCAAAATAGTCTAAAGCAACATAACCCAATCGAAATAACTCGAATTACACCTAAAACACAAAGTTGCCAAAATGCGATCCCCGGGCCCACTTCTCGAAAAATTACGAAAGTCACATTTTCAGAATCCTTATCCTGCCACGATTCCATACAAATAACATTTATCAAAATCGAAATCCGTTTGCCCATTCAAATCATCAATTTTCTATTTCCGAGGCTTAGAGCAAAATCCTCCATTTTACACATAAATTCCTCTATTTTCAGAGATTAAATCCATGGTTTATCAATATATTAACGTAATTTGGGTCCAAGAGTTCTTACCTTATGATACTCCTCAATTCCCTCCTCAAAATCGCCAAATTCGTCTCTAAGTTCGAAGCCCCAAATGACTTAACACCTCTGAAATTTCGAACCATCACTGGACATAATGTCACACCTCCTTTTTTACACATACTACATAAATGCGCCGTTGTTTACTACTACACCTCGGGAAGAGATATAATAATAATCAGGGAAGAAGTTTTTCTACTTAAAGGACAGTCGGAACCAGATCAATTTATTTAATTTTTCAGAGTTGCCACTTGGGAAAATAATGGTGTCCCAAGTCACCGGTTTAATCCCGAACCGAGGAAATTTATGACTCTGTATTACAGTCTGCGAAACTAGAAACCTGGATAAGGAATTCTGTTAACCGGGGAGAAGGTGTTAGGCACTCCCGGATTCCGTGGTTTTAGCACGGTCGCTCAACTGCAATTTTTGCTTTTATCTGATTTCTTTATATATTTTAACTATGTGCTTTTAATGTTCCGCTTTTAATTTTAGAAGAATTGCGACGTCACGAAAACACATTTCGAGTCACACCGCAACCGGTACGCCTGTGACTTTAATGTATTTCAGTTTCGCCGAGAGTAAGATTTGGGTCACATAAATGTGCACCCGTATTTAGGAAAGTAATTTTATTTACAAATCGTGCCTAAAGAATCTATCGTCTTTGTTAACTTCGGGAAAGACCGTGAAATTTACTAAACGGTCCTTCCAAATCTAAAATTTTCATACAATTAATAAACAAATTGAAGTATCTTAAAAACAAAAGAGAACAGGTGACTCATAAAACATCCCCTTCCCTCCGTAACTCTCAACCCCAGCAGGCACCTCTACTAGCTACCGTAGAAACCAAAATGAAACCAAAATCTCAAAGCCAATGAAGACAATATCAGGGAAATTTACATCCACCACCCCAACGCGCTTAGAATAACTATGAGGGCCATGCGTTTTAATTTTAGTAAACGGGGCTTCACATTCTGTCTCCATAACATGTACTAGAATTCCATACCATCGAGTAATTACACAATAAAAAAAACCAATTAACACTGTCAACGAATGAACAAACAGTGAACTAATTAAATCCAAATGAACTAATTCAACTACCTAATAACAAATCAATTAATTAACTATTCTATAATCTTGTTTTTAATGAAAGAGAAATAACCAAATGATGCTTAGTGACTGTTTTTGATCCAATACACTAATGGACTATACAATGAGAATTGAAATCCAATACACAGTGATACTAAATGAAAGTCGAGTTCCTGTAGTCAAACTTAACAAATTATAACTCAATTCCTTCAAATGACTTTTAGTATTCCAATCACAAATAAGACTACACCAATTTCTAACTCCAAACTAACTCTCTACCTTTTTCAATTTCAATTTAACACTACCTTTATTTCTCAATTTCAATTTAAAACTGGCCTACGCAAATTACATACAGAAATCAGTCCATAGTTCAGCAGCTTGTTTATACGAATGTAATGCAATTGTGGATGTATAATATATATAAAACATAATGAATTTTAACATAAACTTCAGATCTTCATATATTTCCAAACTTGAACTTGCAGACTACAATTTCCGGAATTTCGGAGATGTGTACCTGATATTAAGAAGCAAAGTATAAGAACCAGCAGTTATACACAGCAAAAACCAGCAGTAAACAGTCCAGTGATTCAACAGCAGCAATTGAAATCAACAGCTAACCCAGGAAGATTTTCCAGAAACGTTGAAATGTTTCAAAAACCCAATTTCACTCAAAGAAACAGTCTCCTACTGATTTATGATAAATCTACTATTTTTTTGGATTTTTTATATGAATTTGATGGTAAAAATAGAAGAGAATGAATCTGAAATGTTAATTTCAGATTTGGGAATTTAACAAGTATTTTTGGGATTTTTCTAAGGTTTATTTGGTTCCAAATTCTAAAAGAAAACTCTAAAATCAGAAGGAACCCCCCATATTCAAGCTGAAATTACCTATTTATAGGCCAAAATCAAAGGAAATCTCAATTTTTATTATTTCACTAAAACCCCTCCAATTGTTAACTTGTTGCACAAGTTAGTGCAATTATTCTACTGAAATCTATACTACAACCCCTTCTAGAATAGTCTACCATGTTCCATTTCCTTGGAATTCCTATTGTGCCCTCATTTCCTTTTATTATTAACTAAGATACCTTTTGTTATGCCCAAATTACCCTAAAAGCTCTATATTCATAACAATTATACCAATTTCCTTTCCAATTGCACCCCTTCTTCTTTTTACCTTATTACAACTATAACAATTCCTTTTCCCAATTTTCCCCTACTTCTTAAGGCTTATTACTTTCCTAAATTCTGTATTGTATCCCTATTTTAACCCATTTTCAGATTGAATTTATCAAATAGCCACAATTAAGTGACTATTGCTCAATTAACCAATTGACCCTATTAACTACTTTAAATTTAGAATTAATTCGCTAATTAGAATCACATTACATCAGTAGCCAATCCTAGGTAGTCTTACAAATATAGCCACTTATGATTAATCATTCAATTAACAAGACTCGGGAGACAATTTGATAGATGGTGAGTCCTATTAATCAGAATAATTCATCGCAATTGAATCTATCGAGCAAAACGCCTTAGGTGGGTACTAATCATGTGATTCTTACTATCGACTTAACTTGAATCTCAACTAGTCTAAGGGACAACTTTCCTAATCGAACTAATTTCTAATTTCAGCTATAACCAATACATCCTAAGTGTTGATTAATACTGAATTCACTAATCAATCAATTAATCCACTTGAACTTTCAAAAACAGGATCAAATAACCAAAACATATTCACTAATCTACAAATAATTCCCATAAACACTCAGAAACCACCAATACTAATCGACAGGTCCTAACCAGGATTATAACGAATCAGAAAAACCAACTAACCTAATTATTCAAAAGACTATCAAGAATCAAATATATTCCAACCAACTAATTGAACACATTTATTCGACTAATCCTCGACATATTAATATTAACAGAAAACTGAAATAATTCGACATATTAACATATTCTTATCTATCAAAAAAGTAAAAAAAAAAAGAAGACACTAACAGAAATAGATGAATTTAACAGAAAATCTAACAAAATCTAAATCAGAGAGAACCAAAAACGAATTTAACAACCATGTCTTTTAACACATTGATATCAACCAAAAAAAGCAAGAACCAAATTCACAGTGTATTTAATCAAAAAATTAATCAGAAAATATATGAGAAGAAGCATACGTCATTCGACAAAAATCCAAACATTCATAAGAAGAATTAAAAAAAGAACTTAGCTTTCTTGTTGCCATTATTTTCTTTTTTCTGGTTTTTTTCTTTTTTCCTTTGTTTTCTTCATCATTTTCTTCAACGAACTTCGAGTCTTGAATTCCCGGCGACTCTTTACTTGAAGACTTTTTGAAACGGGCTTGTTCTTGAATTTTCAACAGCCTTTTAGGCTTAGAAATTTTTTCACGGCATGAGGGGTGTTAGAAAATGAGAGGGTATGAGTTTGGGTGGTTTTTTTGGGTGGCTGCGCCATGGGGAGGTGGGGCGGCGCGATTAGGATTTGGGTTTTGGAGGCGTTATGGTAAGTTTTGAAGGAAGATGAGGGTAGGAATGAGATGAGGAGAGTGAGGGGAGTGGTTTGGTGTTGGTTTTGGCCGGAGAAGAAGGCCGGCCGCCGCCACAGACGGCGGAAACCTAGCGGCGGCGCAGAGGTTGAAGAAGAAGAGAGGTTGCGGGTGTTATGTTTGGACAAGAAGTGAAATGTTTAAGGTTGTCTCTATGGTTTTGTGTATTAGGTTATTTAAGTTTAGGTGGTTTTAGAGTTGTTGGATCGAAGGGATCAAGCGGCTGGGATTAAAGGGGGGGGGGACCCGGGTTTTGGGCTGGGACGTTGGGCTGTTGGGTGTTTGGGCTTGGGGAGGGATTTCCGTCAGGGCTGGTGGCTGGGCAGGGGTGATTTTATTTGGCCCAAATCTTTTTTGTTCTTTCTTGTATTTTAATTCTAACTTGTATTTTTGGTATTTATTAAAAACTATTAAACTAATTACTTCTTTTTGACAATTTTCAATTTAAAAAACTAACTAATTTTTTGATTTTTTTTAATTTGTTAAAAAATGAATTAACTTCCTAGGAATGCAATATTTTGTATTTTCATTTATCACACGCAAATAACACGCAAACAACTAACACAAAATTCACACAAAATTATAAAAATAAAAAAAATTATTTATTTTGAGTTTTATAGGAATAACTCATGTGTAGGGTAAAAATCACGTGCTCACAGCTGCCCCTCTTTGCTCGGGGACACGAAGAGTTTCCGTGCAAAGATAAGTGAGCAATTATGAACGATTTTTACTCGTTCGAGTATTCCATTGCGAAGCATTATGAATAGTTTTGACCGCACCCTGCTTCAGAGGTTGCCTACATATCCTGGGCTAAACAGGAATCAAGTCAGTGTAGTTCGGGAAGGTCTGGTAGCTGGTGTGAGCACATGATTTTTGCACCGAGCAAACAATTTCAAAATTAAAATAAATATATTTTTGAGTGCAATTACATGCCTTGTTTGAAATTGAATGCATTTTATGTGAAATTAGAAGAAAATCAAAAAAATAGGCTAGGTAATTAATTTGGTAGTTTAATTAAGTTAGATTTTAAGTAAAACTAAAAATAGTTTAAGTAGTAGAAATAAGGAAAAATAGCAGAAAAATTGCAAAAAATACTAAATAATTAGAGTAAGTAGGAAATTAGGTTTTATAATTTTCCATAAAATAAAAAGAAAAAAAAATATAAAAGAAAATACATAAAAATCATTAAAACCAGAGAAAAATACAAAAAATATATATAGGTTTAATATGACTGGGCCATTTGAAACCCATTTGTTTGGCCCAGTACATTGGCCCAAGAGGCGGCCCGTCGGATCCGTGTAACAATCAATCCAGGCCGTTCGTGAGAAGTGATCAAACGGCTCAGGTAATTGGGCGTATTATTGATTAATAAATTATGCTGGGACTTGATCTCAGCCGTCCGTCTAAGATTGATCCAACGACTGGATACCTTGGTCTCATAAGCAATCAAACGGCGTCGTATAAGTAACGCCCCTCTCAGACCGTTGATCTCCATCAAACGGACGGTTGAGATTACCTCAGACACCTTGCCTATATAAGGCTTGTGTCTGAACGAATTGGGCCATTACATACATGCCCTAGAGACGGCCGCCCCAAACCCCTCTTCATCTCCATCGTCTTCACCTCACAAACCCTAGCCGGCCATGGCGGCCACCACTCCACGGTGGTCGCCGGCCTCTTCTAACTTCCCCCCTCATCTCTCTCTTCTTCTCCTTCTTCTTTGTTCTAGAGAAAACCCCAAGAACTCCCCTTCTCCATAAATCCCGGTCACCGGAGTTACACCGGTGACCACCCAAACAATGAGGATCCACTTCAAACCAACGCCAAAAGAACCTCCTTGACTTGATCTATCCACCCATACCACTCTCACCCGTCGAATCTTCCCGTATCGTCTCGAATGTTCGAAAGAAGGTCGTCCGAACCCTAACTCCGGCGACCCCCAAACTTAAAACACCCAAGGGCCTCGCCTTTTACTCTCCCAAACACCCCTTTACAACTCAAAATCTCAAAAAGGTTGAATCTTTAGGCCTAAATGGAAAAACAGAAGAGGAAAAAATGAAAGAAAAGGAATAAAAGAAAAGGTCCGGGAGTCTGAAGAGGTCCGAGTGAGAATAAGAAAAAGGGGATTGGGAAGCTTGGGGGACCGGCCCTGCGAGCTAAGTCCCCCGACCCCTATCTTCTTTATTTTGTGCACTTTTGGTTTAATTCTTGTGTATTTGCATGCCTATGAATGTCTGTTTTGTTTCTGTTCTTCATATTAGTTCTAGGGCTTTGCTTTGCATGCTTCTCTGATAGACATAGATTCTTATCTTAGCTTCTTCTTTGTTTCATGCCTTCTTTGCTTGATTTCGTATGTTTTAACTTGTTCTTTTAAGATCCTGTTTAGTATTAGGGTTTTATGATCATCTTTTTATTATCCTGTTTTGACTGTTTAGTACTAGGGTTCTATTTTTATCTCATCCTCATATGTATGTTCTGTTCCTCTGAGTTAGAATATCTATCTATGATTCACCCTTTTCTTCTTCATCTTCTGTATATACTGGTTCTTGATCTGGTTGGTTTACAATATCATGATTGTTCTTCATTCCTGTTTCATGTTTAGTTTTAGTAGTAGTTTAGCCGTTTTCTTCATTAGGGTTATCTTGCGTTGGGTCTGCTTCTCTGTTCTTAGAGACCTCCTTGTTCTTCTTCACCCTTTGTTTATACTTAGGGTTTTCTTATTTGCTGGTTTTCAACATCTCATCTGTTTGATTTTCGAATATCTCTCCTGTTTCTCTTTATGTTTAGCTTAGTTGTTTGACTCTCGTTAGGGTTTCTTCTATTTAGCTTTCAATATCTTTACTGTTTTTTCTCTTCTTTTAACTACATGGTTTAGTCTTAGCCGTTTGACTCTCATTCTCCCTCATTTCATGTTTATACTAGAGTTTTTCTTTAATTTTTTGGTTTACAGCTCCTTTTATGTGTTCTCATCTGCTAAATAAGCATGTGAATCTTGATTATCTCTTCTGCATGATAGATTTAGGATTCCTCTTCACTGGTTCATCATGTCTCTTCTCTTCTTTATCTTCATCTTGATCCATCACATGTATACATAAGGCTAGGATTAATACTTGAAAAGATATCTTAGCTAACATGCCTATGCTATTGTGTGTACTCTGGGCTTAAATGAATTCTGTTTCATCTATGACTAGTTGGTTCTTAGAGTTTAACATTCTGAGTATGCTTGTGCCTTGAACCTAAAGGTTTTGGAGTTCTCAATTGTCATATGACTGGAATTAGTAGTAACTAGGTCTAATTTAACATGGATTCATATGTTATCACATGAAGTTGGATAATATGGATTGATTAGCTAAGATTCAACCATATCAAATTGTCTTTCCTGAGTTTTGTTGATTAATGCATCTTGTCTGGTTCTATGTGTCCTAATATGCAAATCATGTTGAATTTGATTTAGTTTTACTGGTTTTGGTTGAGTTTAAGTGTTTGATTGAAACTGTTGGAACCTTAGGTGGATTGGTTATAGCTGCTAGAATTAGATTCCTAGAAATGGTTAGTTTTTAAATAGGATAGAACTGAAACTCATAATTAGGCTATAAGTTAAATAATTGGCTTAAGAATGGTCAACCTTACAAAGGGTTGACCTATTCTATAAAGCCCTAACACACAGTCCACTTTAAAAGTGGCTGGTTGTGCAAAAGGGCTATGTTTGCAAATGCAGACTAGCCTAGGCTCTCTTTAGAGCCCTGAACAGCAAAGTGGCCAAACCTGTAAAGGTTTTGGGCCCAGCTGTTCAGTATTTGGCTTTGATAGCCCAAGCTAAGTCTCAACTTGAGACTGGCTAGTTCTTAAATAGTTAATCTCAATAATAAAGCAGGCTAGTCCTGCAATTAGCTTTAAATTGGAATAAATTGGTCTTAATTGACTGGAATTAGTTTAAATAGGCTAAAATTGAAATAGTTCTTTAAAATAAATCTGGCCAGCCCTTAAATACTAATGCCAGGGCTGGCTATTAGTTAAATAGGTTCAAAGGTTGCTGAAATTTAACCTATGTAAGCTAGTAAATAAACAGTGCCCTTAGGGACACAATTGGGAATTTAAAAGGTAAAACAGTAATAAGTTAGAACTTAAGAGGGTAATGGAGTCATTCATGCCCCTGATTTCTGCAATTTTGCAGAGATTTAAGGGTATAATGGTCTCCTAAAAATGGGAAATCTGTAAAAATCTCAAACCCCTAGGGTCACATTGGTAAAAACCCATAAAAGGGAATCTTTAGAACCTTCCAGCACATGCTGGAAAGGTTTTGATAACTGAAATTGGGGTTAAAGTGTAAGTGGGATAATTTTAGGAGGGGAGAAGTGGGATTAATCCCATGCTTCCTCCCCAAGTCTTCAGCCCTAAAAATAACTATATATACCTCTTAAAAAGGGGCTGAAAGGGGGTTCCAATTGGAGTAATCTGAAATATATATATCTAGGGGGTTTTTGGAAGATAAAAGTTTTCAGAGTAAAAATATAGTAATAGAACAGTAGAGTATTCTGGGTCGAGTGAAGATATATTGATTCCAATCTGGTTCACTGGTCTTCTTTGCTTGATTCATCTGCCTGGGTTATTACTTGCTTGTTGTTGCTGGGATTCCTATCATTTGCGGGTTGTCTTGCTTATTTTTGGAGTCATCTTCATTGTTGCATTGTTGCTGAGTTCCTGCTGATTAATTGCTCTTACCCTTCCCTTAGAACTCATCGGCTACATTTTGCTATCCAGGTACATTCTCTATTCGAATGGAGCTGTAATGATTGATCTGCTGAATGAAATGAAGATTAGAATTATTTTGTTATCTGTCCTGTAATTTTATTTTAAGTTTGTAGTATATTGCAGTAGATAGCAAGGAAAAACAAAACACAAAAGATGTAATAGCTTAGAATAAGTAGTATAATAGTAGTATAGTGGTAGTAATAGCATATCACTTAGTATTAATTAGGTAAAAACTAAGGTAGTTAATAATAGTTTCAAAACTGGTAATCACTCACTAAACAGTAGATTCGTAAATCATAATTATATATTAGGATTCATTCAAATGCGGATAAGTTTAAAATGGGAAACATTAGATTAAACAGTGAGTCATTCACGATTGGGTTAAGTACACTGTATCGAGCTAAAGTTATGGTAAAATCAGTAGTATAAGCGCTTTCAAGTCTTTGAATCACATAGATGTAGATGCTTAGGATTATTGCAATTGAGTAATTGGAATGTTTAAATTCTGCTTGTGTAGTTTAATTAATTTTAAGGGTCTAAGTCCAGATGTGAATAATCAAAAGGAGGAAACAATCGCATGAAGTAACAATTAGAATGGAAACAGCTTTGAGAATACCAAATAGGTTCAAATCTGAATGAGAATTAAAAAGGGGAAGTGATTAGATATTGAAGCAGTTCACGTAGGATGAATTGATGGTGATGAAAGGTATAGTTCGCAATAAGACTAGCAATAGAGCAAACATCTGCGCTTAATCGTTTATTCTCTTTTGACACTATAAGCAATTAATTGAATCGCTTTCTTTCAACTTGATTTCCTAGGCAAAGTGGGTTGTGTCCCAAAATGCTCTTCTAGCAAATAATTAGAGATTAGTATGGATTTTTAGTTATGAACAGATATAGTGATAGCAATTGTTCGAGTTTTTTTTCTGTACATGAATTATTGATTTAAGTCTACTACTTTTGGTGTACTGATTTCTTTGTTAATAAATAAAAGTGGTTTTGATTTCGAGTACTTGTTTCATTATGTATTCTGCGTCATATTTTGTCATTACGTTCTGGTTTGGGCCTTATGTGATGTTGGGCCTGCACTGTCCTATGAAATCGCTTAGTCCACTGATCGAGAATTTGAAGACATTCTGGGCTTTGAGGCTTAGGCTCGCCTTTTGCGGATCCGTCTAAATGGTTGAAGAGAAGACCAGGCCCAATTAAATAACAAATTCAACGGGCCTGGAATATTTATCGTTTAAGGCAAGAACAAAAATATAGAAAACTTAGCCAAATATTAGCATCCTTTAATAAAAATTGGGATGAGCCCCGTCCAAATAACAACGGGGCCCCCATTTAGTAATAGAATAACATAATAGAACCGGAGAGGCTAATAGCGAATTCCATAGCCTCTCCCAAAGCTAAAAGCCGATATAGACTATCTTAAGGCACGATTTTAATATACCTTCCTATGAACGAGTGTGCACTTGGTGCGACTCAAATCCAAATCTCGGCAAAGCCGAAATACACCAAAAGTCATAGGCGTACTGGTTGCGGTATGACTCGAGGCGTGTTTCCGCGATGTCGCAAATTCCTAAAAAATAATATTTAACGTAAAAGCACACTATGTTGTTAAAATCTATAATTGAGTCAAACAAAAGTCAAGAACGACAGTGGAGCGACCGTGCTAAAACCACGGAATCCGGGAGTGCCTAACACCTTCTCCCGGGTTAACAGAGTTCCTTATCCGGATCTCTGCTTCGCATACATTTATAAGAGTCAAAATTCCTCGGATTCGGGATTAACCGGTGACTTGGGACACCATTGTCATTCCCAAGTGGCGACTCTGATTAATCTCTAACAAAATCCCGAACCGATTGTCCTTTAATTGGAAAAACTCCTTCCCTTACGTTATTTTATCCGTTTCGGGTAATTGAGCGTCGAGGTATACCCTACGAGTGTATTTACACGCTTTTAAGTGTGTTGGGGTAGTAAAAAGGGAGGTGTGACAGCTCTGGCGACTCCGCTGGGGATCCAACCCTGAATTTCGATTTCAGGGTTTAAGAACTCGAGCTCCTTAGAAATGCCGTTCGCATTTTTGTTTGACTTCATTATATGATTTGAACAACATGCTATGTGTTTTATCGCTTTGATATTATATGGACTGTATATAAAACTGTGCCGAAAACCCTTCTCTCTTCTCCATCGGGGATGTGCTTACTGGTTGAGACTCCCCTTTCTGTTAAAGTCACCTTAAATTAAGAAAACAGAGGCCGGATAAGTTACAAAGCCGATTGACTCCGCGGGTCACCGGTACGTAGCCCCCTCCTCGATTCGAGTTGTCCGCTCGGGTACACGGTCTAGCAATCCATGAAACCATAAGATTTTGAACATAGGTCTAGGACGATTATTTGCATCATATTTGACTTAGGGGACTCAACACGGGGGTTGGGTCCGTCTAGGACAGGTGACCCGGTATTGAAAAGACCGAGCATGCTATGTGTTGCATTTTATTGTCCTTGATCGTTATGCGGACCGGCGGAAATCCCGAGATTGGAAAATTTGTTGAAAAAAAAAATGAGAGAGAGGAAAATAGGTACATGGAAAATTTGAAAATTTGAAAAAATAGGTGGAACATTTTTTTTGAAATAATTGGTCAAATAATCTGACCGAACTACGCAGGTTTGATTCTCGCCATTAGGTGGGATACGTAGGCAACCCTTAAACGGGTCCAACCACACTTTTAGAAAAAGACCAAAAAAAAGATTTTCTTTTCAAATAATCGAGGTGATTGCTATTTTTGGAAATTGCCGAATGTTCGAAAGGACGACGGAAGGCTGTTTTTGCAAAAATGGCCACTTCGAAAGCCATTTTCTTTTCTTTCCTTCAAAAATTGAAAACTTGCATTGAAAAAGATTTTTTCTTTCTTCTAAATAAAATCACCTTAATAAATGTGCAGGACGAGCACGATGATGAATGAACACTTTTCCCTAAATAAAATCCCATTGGAGCTGAGATTATGGTGGCAGGACATGGGATCCGATGGTCAAGACTGGGTCAAAAAGTACTTGAAAGGCCTTACGGGTTTACTAGACATGGTTCCTCGAGGTGATGTGGTTAGAGCGTTGGTCACGTTTTGGGATCCGGCACACAACGTATTTCATTTCCCTGATTTTGAACTTACCCCAACTTTGGAGGAGATTGCCTTTTACATTGGGAAGACCGAGGTTCCGCTGAAAGGAAAATACCTGGTATCTCCGAGGACGGTGACAGTACATCGCTTCCTCGACTCTTTGAAAATTGCCCGGAATGTTCATAATGAAGATCTGGCCGACGGGTTTTGTTCTTTAAGCTTCATCTACAATAGGTTTGGACACGTTGGGGGTTTCAATGACCTAACCAACAAATTATGCTGTAAGTCCAACCGGGCAAAATGGGAAGAACACCGGAGGTTCGCATTTTTGGTGGCATTTCTCGGAGTTGTTGTATTCCCGAGGAAAGATGGACATATCAACATAAAAGTTGCCGGAGTAGCTACCACACTAATAGTGCAAGATAACTGTACTCTGGCCCCAATGATTGTGGCGGACATCTACCGTGCTCTGATTGCGTGCAAAGCCGGGGCTAGCTTCTTCGAAGGGTGTAACTTGATCTTGCAAATCCGGCTAATTGAGCATCTATGCCACCATCCTTCGTACTCAAGCTATGGTTCGGCCGAACGGACATGTTTGGAAGAGTTCAATACGAGGACAAAGGAAGTAAAATTGCCGGAAGGAGTCCAAGGTTGGATTGTGTATCTTCGATCACTAACTGACGGTCAAATCGATTGGACGTATGACTGGTTACCTCTTGACGAGGTAATATACATGCCAACGGAGGGATCACCGTTTTTGATCATGGGTTTGAAGAGTATACAACCCTATGCCCCATACAGAGCCCTGCGACAGTTGGGTCGGTGTCAGATTATTCCGAGAGATGGGGACCTCAGTTCGCAAGCTATAGAAATTGGTCCGGATGGGCAATTCCCGGAAGCAAAGATCCGGCAAATCTGGAATGAGTGCCAAAACCTGAAAATGGATACTTGTGTGCAGAAGAGAGCCCGGGGAGAAGTATCAGCCGGGTACTCCACATGGTACCGACGAGGGGTTGAACACGAACGTCTTTCAAAGAGACCTCACTTGCAAGACCTGATAGAGCAATCCGAGGAAAATCTGAAATGGGCGGCCAAGGAAAGGAATACAAGGCCAAAATCAGTCTGTTGGAAGATAAACTAAGAAATCTTCATTTCGAGAGTGGCTTGCAAGCAGCATCCGATGAAGTGGAAAAGAAACAGCTGAAGAAAGAAAATGATATGTTGAAGGCTCAAATAGCTCAAATGAAAATTGCATCCGAGACCCCAGTTCGTTCAGCCCGAGATGAAAAGTTAATTGAAATTCTCCGGCGGAAAGTAAATGACTATAGCTTTGATTTGGACGTAGCTGAAAAAGAGTTAGTCAAGGCTCGGAAGCAAATAGGCAGAGACGCCGATGAAAGAGCCAAGTTGGTTCGGCAGCTACAAGACAAGCACGATGTTGAAATAGCTCAGCTTAGAAAGAAAATAACCTCAGCCACAGTCAAGAGTAACAAGATTATCAAAGATCTTGAAGAAGAAAGAGAACACTGCTACACGACTATGGCTAGATTAGAATTGGAGCTGCAACAAGTGCAAAAGGACAACCAACATACCTTGGATGCTCGCACTCAACAAATAAGCCGGCTATTGCAAGAAAAAGGGGTCATCAGAGAAAAGATTATTCGCATCGCCCAATACATCACCCGGAAGACTCAGCTTTGTGAAGATATGTCTCGGAGGACTTTTGTATCTGCGGTGAAGTTTTTTGTACAACAAGTCATGGCCGACCTAGATAGGCTTCAAAGGGGATTAGCATATAGGCCCGCGGCAAGGCCGAACGATGCCTCGCGGGCACTAGGTGCATTAATGTACTCTTAGGTCATGCATCATCTTTTATTTTTCTTTTTTTTAAAAAAACACATCACTTTGTAATCAATGTTTTGAATTATCAATGAGAAAACAAGTGTTGTTGCCAATTCTTTTGCTTTATGTCATTTCCTTTGAATCCGCTAGGCAAATAAATAGGAACGTAATTATGAAAACGACAATGAAAAAAGAGAGAAAGAAAAAGCAAGAAAAGAAAAGAAAAAAGAAAAAAAAGCAAGAAAAGAGAAAAAGCAAAAGAGAAAAGAAAAGAAAAGAAGAAAAGAAAGAAAGAAAACAAAAGAGCGGAAAAAGAAAAGATGATTGAAGTGAGCAGCAGTCGGGATGATGCATAACGACTCGAGGAAATGTATTTGTTTTTAAAGTCGTTGCATCTTATTTATGCGCTAACAACTAACGAGTGTTGATGTTTGTGAGTCCAGATTTTCTAGGCAACTGGCATTCTGGCTACCCACCCATACAACACCAGATACAAAAAGATGACAAAGGCTGTGTCCCAGGAGATCGAGGCAACTATTGTAGACCCTGCTCACGAAGAAGAGATCGTGGATGTGGCAGGGATGAAAGAAGAAATGTACAAGTTAAGACAGCAGATGGCCGAAATGTACCAGGCTTGGTCAAGAGGTCAACCACTACCAGCCTACCCTGCTAACCCTGCATATGTCCCTCCAGCCAATCCTAATCCTGAGCCACCAAGAATGAACTCGTCCTCCACCTACCCCGACTACCCTCACTACTATGCTTCCACCTCCCAGATACCACCACCTCCAGCCAAGCAAGCACCACCTCAGGTACCACAAGTTGCTCCTGTATATGTGGCACCTCCGCCCGCTGTTATCCACAAATCCTCTAGTGAACCAATGTTTCATATCCAGGATCCTCACTACTACCCTCCGGAGCCGACTTTCGGACAACACGAGTCTCATGCTCCGATGATGGAAGCAAGTGCCGGGCAAGAAGAGATGGCTCGGAAAGTGAAAAGTCTTGAGAATGCTTTCCGCAATATGCAAGGACTGGGAGGGCAAGTAAGTGTAGCCTACAAAGACCTGTGTTTGTTCCCTGAGGTGCAACTTCCCGTGGGATTCAAGTTGCCAAAGTTCGACATGTATAGCGGACACGGGGATCCGGTAGCTCATCTCAGAGGATACTGTAGCAAGATGAGAGGCGCGGGAGGTAGAGATGAATTGTTGATGGCGTACTTCAGCCAAAGTTTGAGTGGATCAGCTCTGGAATGGTATACCCGACAGGACCATACAAGGTGGTTCGTCTGGGATGACTTAGCACAAGCTTTCGCTAGTCACTTTCAGTACAATTTGGAGATCATACCCGACAGGTTATCCCTTACTAAGATGGAGAAAAAGCCAGGAGAGAGTTTTAGGGAATACGGTTTTAGATGGAGGGAACAGGCTGCTAGAGTGGATCCACCCATGAAAGAAGGGGAAATGGTGGATTGTTTTCTACAGGCTTTGGAGCCAACATACTACGACCATCTAGTGTCAGCAATTGGAAAGTGTTTTAATGAAGTTTTGAAAATGGGGAGTTTCGTAGAGGAAGGTTTGAAGACAAACAAAATTATGAGTTTTTCGGCTATCAAGGCCACCAATCAAGCTATACAGAGTGGAAACGGGGGAGTGATGGGAAAGAAGAAGAAAGAAGAAGTAGCAACCGTTGAAAGTAGGTCATGGAGTCGCAACCCACATTATAACCCACCAAGACCCTACCGCCAATACCCACCAAGCCCGTCAACTCCATATAATCCACCACCACCATCTTACCCGCCAAACCCCTACAACACACCAAGCCCATATAACCCACCACCACCACCATACCCACCAACTGTCCCACATTACCACCACCCGCAAGCCCAAACCTACCCACCACCACCGCCCCATGTGTGGAGAGCTCAAGCTCCACACAATGTGTACCACACCCAGAACACATACCCAACCCCTAAACCTTACCGAAACCAAAATAGACCCAGGCCGGACGCTGATTGGAGAAACAAAGGAAGAAAAACATTCACCCCTCTCGGGGAATCATATACCAGTCTTTTCCATAGGTTAAAAGAGTTGGGGATGTTAAGACCAGTTGCACCAAAAGTTCCAAACCCACCCCCGAAAAATCTTGATTCTTCTGTCAGATGTGAATACTGTTCGGGAACATTGGGCCACGATATTGAAAAGTGTTGGCAATTAAAGAATGCCATTCAAGATCTTATCGATGAGAGGAGAATTGAAGTACAGGCTCCCGAAGCCCCGAACATTACCCAGAATCCACTGCCAAATCACCACGAAACGCATATGATAGAATTGGTGCAGGGTGATGGCAATCAAAAACCATCTCAGGCCGTCATGATGATAAAGTCGAGTGACAAGTTAGAAAAGGAAGTTGTGAAGGAGAAAGCGATTGTTGAGAAACCAAAGCCAGTAGTGGTGGGAGGTTTAAAGGTGGTAGTTCCAGGTGCAAAGACGATCGTGACTGTGAAAGGAGCAAGTGCAGAGCCAGTAATCATAAAACCAGTAGTGCAAATGCCAGTGGTGAGTACGAAGACTGTACCTTGGAACTATAACAAGGTAGCGGTAGTTTACAAGGGAAAAGAGATTTTTGGTGAAATTAATGAAACGCATGGACTCACCCGATCTGGAAGGTGTTTTGCTCCAGAGGAACTGAGAAAGATGAAGACGGTAAAAGAAAGTCAATCGAAGAAGCCAGTGTCGGAGGAGGAAGCAGAAGAATTCCTTAAGAAAATGAAATCACAAGAGTACTCGGTGATTGAGCAGTTAAGAAAGACCCCGGTCCAGATTTCTTTGCTATCCTTGCTGATAAATTCAGAAGAACACCGGAAGGCTCTTATGAAGATTCTAAATGAGGCTCATGTTCCGGAAAAAATTTCGGTGTGTCACTTGGAGAAGATTACCGGCAAAATTTTCGAGTCTAATAGGATCGCCTTCTCTGATAAGGAGCTGCCGGTTGAGGGAACTGAACACAATAAAGCATTGTACCTTACAGTAAAAAGTGAAGAGTCAGTCGTGACCAGGGTATTGATTGACAACGGATCGAGCGCTAACATTTGCCCGCTGTCAACTTTAGGGAAGCTGAACATTAGCCCGGACAGAATCCGGAGGAACAGTATCAATGTGAGAGGGTTTGACGGCGGAGGTAAGAACACGTTAGGAGATATTATTTTGGAAGTGACCATCGGTCCCGTTGATTTTACTATGGAGTTCCAGGTGCTCGACATTGCCGTGTCGTATAACTTGTTGTTAGGCCGACCCTGGATTCATGCGGCCAAGGCAGTACCATCTTCTCTACACCAGATGGTCAAGTTTGAGTGGGAACAGCAAGAGATTGTCGTACACGGGGAGAAAAATGCTTGTAATGTGGTAGCACCTTTTGACGGTGCTGATGGGGATAGAGGTCCTTGGGTCTACCAAGTGACGGATGCTATAGTAGTGAACAGAATTACTGAAGGAGAAAAGTTAC
Source organism: Nicotiana noctiflora (assembly GCA_032618575.1). NCBI lineage: Eukaryota > Viridiplantae > Streptophyta > Magnoliopsida > Solanales > Solanaceae > Nicotiana > Nicotiana noctiflora. The sequence continues at coordinate 35,276 of JASVEL010002665.1, read as the reverse complement.
CAACCCCTATGATGGCACCAACTGCTGTAATGGTGGCCAGAGAAATGCTGAGAAACGGATTTGCACCGGGGAGGGGATTAGGCAAAACACTGCAGGGAGTCATTCAACCAGTTCAGCTTCCGGAAAACAAAGGTACATTCGGCTTAGGGTTTAAACCCACCTTTGCCGATATCCAAAGAGCCTCTAAAGCCAAAAAGAACTGGACCTTGCCCAAACCCATACCCAAATTATCCGACACCTTCATCAGGCCTGGTACAAAATATCAACCATCTGCTGCAACAAAGTGCATTGAGACCCAACTTGATGAAGAAATGCTTGGTTTTAAGAAAATGTTTTGGGAGGTGAATACGATTGAAGCAGGGGAAGGCACGAGCAAAATGGACGTGCAATTTGTGGGGCCTGGAATCACATTGAACAATTGGGAAGCTACTCCTTTCCCTATCAGGAAGGAGTCTTGGTAGTTAGCTCAAAATTTTCATCATTGCTTTCCCTAAAAGTTGTTATTTTATAGTTTCCCCATTCCCCTCATGAAAAGAAAATCACCATGTATCCCGAACATTGTTCGTTTCTTTTATCAATGAAATGCAGTTTCCTTTTTCTTCACTTTTGCCTTATTTTTCTTTATTTTTCCTTTTGTACAGTTTTGCATGTGTTGATTCCAATGCCATGTCATGCGTGAAGGATTCTAGACCCAGTTCCGACAATCACGTTACTATACAAGAAATCGAGGAAGATAGTGAAATAGAATGTGAGGATGAGGAAGCCCTGGAGGAAATAAGTAAGGACATGAAACAATACGAGGAAAAACCCAAACCGAATCTGAGTGATACGGAATCTGTAAATTTGGGGAGCGAAGATGATGTCCGAGAAACAAAGATTAGTGTGCATTTGGAGGCACCCCTCAGGGATGAATTGATAAGGTTGTTACATGAATTTAAGGACATCTTTGCCTGGTCCTATGATGACATGCCCGGGCTTAGCACAGATTTGGTGGTACACAAGTTGCCTATCTATCCTGAATGTCGGCCGGTAAAACAAAAGCTGAGGAAATTCAAAACGGACATTAGCGTGAAGATAAAAGAAGAGGTGAATAAGCAGTTTGAAGCAAAGGTCATAAGAGTTACCAAATACCCCACCTGGTTGGCAAACGTTGTGCTGGTCCCGAAGAAGGATGGCAAAACCAGAGTGTGTGTAGACTATAGAGACCTCAACAAAGCCAGGTCCGAAGGATGACTTCCCATTGCCAAACATTCACATATTGATCGACAATTGCGCCAAGCATGAAATCGGTTCGTTTGTGGATTGTTATGCTGGATATCACCAGATCCTTATGGACGAAGAAGATGCTGAGAAAACTGCCTTCATTACACCTTGGGGAACGTACTGTTACAGAGTAATGCCGTTTGGATTGAAGAATGCCGAGGCAACTTACATGAGGGCAATGACCACAATGTTTCATGATATGATGCATCGAGAAATTGAAGTATATGTGGACGATGTCATCATAAAGTCCAGAAAACAACTTGATCATGTGAAAGATTTGAGGAAGTTCTTCCAAAGACTCCGGAGGTACAATCTAAAGCTCAATCCGGCGAAGTGTGCTTTTGGAGTACCTTCAGGGAAACTATTGGGGTTTATTGTGAGTCGGCGGGGTATTGAACTGGATCCATCAAAGATCAAGGCTATTCAAAGTCTACCTCCGCCGAAGAACAAGAAGGAGGTCATAAGCTTATTAGGAAGGTTGAATTACATTAGTCGGTTCATTGCTCAATTGACATCAACATGCGAGCCGATCTTCAAGTTGTTGAAGAAAGATGCAGCAGTGAAATAGACCGGCGAATGTCAGGAAGCCTTCGACAAGATTAAGGAATATCTGGCCAATCCTCCGGTGTTAGTACCTCCAGAACCAGGGCGACCTTTGATTTTGTATCTGATGGTGCTAGATAACTCTTTCGGTTGTGTACTGGGTCAACATGACGAGACAGGCAAGAAAGAACAAGCCATATACTACCTCAGCAAAAAGTTTACATCCTACGAGGTGAAGTATACCCAACTGGAAAGAACTTGTTGTGCATTGATTTGGGTAGCTCGGAAGCTAAAGCATTATTTGTCAGCATATACCACGTACTTGATATCACGACTGGATCCTCTCAAGTATATATTTCAGAAGCCTATGCCTACGGGAAGACTGGCCAAATGGCAGATTCTGCTCACGGAATTTGACATTGTCTATGTAACTCGTACGGCAATGAAGGCACAAGCTATTGCGGACCACTTAGCCGAGAATCCGGTGGATGATGAATATGAGCCGTTGAAAACATACTTTCCGGATGAAGAGGCAATGCTTGTCGAGGAGACGGAGCAAGAGGAGAGATCGGGATGGAAAATGTACTTTGACGGAGCCGTCAACAGTAGGGGCGTTGGTATCGGAGCGGTACTCATTTCAAGTACGGGTCAACACTATCCCGTCACAGCTCAGCTTCGATTTTTCTGTACCAACAATATGGCCGAATATGAGGCGTGCATCTTGGGATTAAGGATGGCAATTGACATGGGTATTCAAGAGATTTTGGTCATGGGTGACTCGGATCTCTTGGTACACCAAATTCAAGGGGAATGGGAGACACGAGATTTGAAATTGATACCGTATCGGTATTGTTTGCACGAGTTGTCTCAAAGATTCCGGTCTATAGAGTTCAAGCACATCCCAAGAATGCACAATGAGATTGCAGATGCTTTGGCCACATTGTCCTCTATGTTGCATCATCCGGACAAGACATATATAGATCCGCTCCAGGATCCAAGTCCGAGATCAGAATGCTTATTGCTTCGCTGTGGAAGAAGAGTCGGATGGAGAGCCGTGGTATCACAATATTAGAGAATACTTGAAAGCTGGCAAATACCCGGAGCAAGCCACTGGAGACCAGAAGAGAGCCATCAGGCGTCTAGCCAATGGATTTTTCCTCAGTGGAGGAGTGGTATACAAAAGAACACCAGATCCGGGTTTATTGCGGTGTGTGGATGCACAACAAGCAGATGAAATCATGATTGAAGTACATGCTGGAGTATGCGGACCCCACATGAGCGGATATGTTTTAGCAAAGAAGATCTTGAGAGCTGGGTACTACTGGCTCACGATGGAGCGTGATTGTATCAGGTATGTAAAGAAATGCCATCAATGCCAGGTACATGGGGATCTGATCCACTCCCCGCCTTATGAGTTGCACACAATGTCGGCACCTTGGCCCTTTGTTGCTTGGGGCATGGATGTCATCGGCCCAATAGATCCAGCCGCTTCTAATGGGCACAGGTTCATTCTAGTTGCAATTGATTATTTCACCAAGTGGGTCGAAGCTAAGACATTCAAGGCGGTGAGCGGTGGTGGATTTTGTGCACGAGAATATTATATGCCGATTTGGAATCCCCAAGGTGATTATCACAGACAACGGAGCCAATTTAAACAGTCATCTCATGGCGGAAGTTTGTGAAAGGTTTAAGATCACGCACCGCAATTCCACACCTTACAGGCCAAAGGCGAATGGAGCAGTAGAAGCGGCTAACAAGAATATCAAGAAGATTCTCCGAAAAATGGTGGAGGGATCCAGGCAGTGGCATGAAAAGTTGCCCTTTGCTCTCATGGGTTACCGCACGACGGTATGTACTTCAATCGGAACCACACCTTATACACTGGTGTACGGAATGGAGGCTGTTATACCCGCAGAAATAGAAATACCGTCATTGCGAATTATAGCCGAATCTGAGATAGATGACGATGAATGGGTAAAGGCCCGGTTAGAACAGTTGAATTTGATTGATGAGAAGAGGTTGGCTGCAGTCTGCCATGGGCAGTTGTATCAACGAAGAATGGCCAGAGCATATAATAAGAAGGTACGACCTCGAAAGTTTGAAGTCGGACAACTGGTATTGAGGCGTATCTTACCACATTGGGCAGAGGCAAAAGGCAAGTTTGCGCCAAATTGGCAGGGACCGTTCGTGGTATCACGGGTGTTGTCCAATGGAGCATTATATTTAACGGATGTTGAAGGAAAGTGCGTAGAGACTGCTATCAATTCAGGATGCGGTCAAAAGATACTATGTATGATTCCTTTTCAATTATATGTTTTGTATTTTGTTGTGATTTTGGAATTGAAATGACGAAGGCATTTTATTCTCTATCCAAACACTTTATCCATTGATAACCCCTTTGAGCCTTAATGAATGAATTCTTTCATATCCCTCTCTCGGAATCGCTCTAGTGCAATAAGATCGAAATTGCCAGAATGAAAAAGGAAATGATGAAAAAATGAAAAAAAATGAAATGAATGAAAAAAAAATGAATGAAATGAAAAAATGAAAAATGATGAAAAAAAAAAGAGAAAAGACAAAAATCGGGAAAAAGTCAAAAGAAATCCATCTAACTTATGAAGTTGGATGAACTACGTCCGACTTGATCCCGAAAGGGTACGTAGGCAGCCTCTTTGAGGTTCAGTCACATTAAAGGAAAAATCCAAAAATTCCCCACATATTGAAACTGGGGCAGAAGTTATGTTTAATAATTCCGAGAGTTGTAAATATTTTTAACCCTCGTTGAAATTTTGAGCCTTTATATCTTTCTTTCTTAACCCACCCAAAAGCCACGTTACGGTCCAAAGAAAGACCTTCTGATCAATTTTGAAATGATAACAAATACAACGAAGGAGGAGCGAAGCATCGGATAATACCCGTGGTACAGAAAACAAAATACAAAAAGGAAAAATGGAAAAAATAAAAAAAATGAGAGAGTCTCATCAGTGAAAACCTTAACCGGCACTGTGAGATGATTGTGAGGTTGAGAGAATAAATGAGAGAGTCTTATTGGTGAAAACCTTTCGAGGCACCGTAAGGCGATCATCAGAAAAGAGAAAAGGCAACAAAAAAGAGTATCGGTTTGGGTCAAAGGCAATTCGGAGTCTGAATAATGATTGGAACGAACTGGGTCAGAGTTTAAATACATGGCATGGTCAGCGGAATCAGCCGGCAAATACCCAGATAAGTTCTGTCATCTCTCCAAAATACCCTTACCTTTCTTTCATTTTTCTGCATTTCATTGTTTACCTTTTTGAGAGCTAACTACGAGCTCCTGATAACGGAAGTTGAAATAACACTGGATCAGAAAGGATGGAAGATTGGGGAAAGAAATAAAGAAGCTTGGCAAACATGGCCAAAGAAAAAGAAAACAAAACAAAAATAGAGAAATGAGAAAATACAAAAAGAGTATGCAAGGGACAAGAAGTTGAAAGTCATGCAACATGAGAAAGCAAAAACAAAGGAAGCAATAAGAAGTGGGGACGGCAGATGCCAGTTGCCAGCAGTTTATATCTAATAAATTTTGTTTCATGCAGGAACAAATTGTCACTAATCACTTTAAAGTGAATGTGACCAATGTGGAAAATTTAAAATACCAAAAAGAGAAAGTCTGCCGAATAAGTGGAGAAATTCACAGGCGAGAGATAAGTTGGTAAAAAGAAAATACCAAAAAGAGGAAGGTAACATCTTTTAAAAGCCACTCCCCAGTCCTCAGGCTGAGGGAATATTTTTCTGCATTTCGCATTGCACGTTTAAATTCTGTTAGGTGCCCACCTTCTAATACGGGAATATTTTTCTACATTCGCATTGCACGTTTAAATTCTGTTAGGTGCCCACCTTCTAATACGGGAATATTTTCTGCATCGCATTGCACGTTTAATTTCTGTTAGGTGCCCACCTTCTAATACGGGAATATTTTTCTGCATTTGCATTGCACGTTTAAATTCTGTTAGGTGCCCACCTTCTAATACGGGAATACTTTTCTGCATTCGCATTGCATGTTTAAATTCTGTTAGGTGCCCACCTTCTAATACGGGAATATTTTTCTGCATTCTCATTGCACGTTTAAATTCTGTTAGGTGCCCACCTTCTAATACGGGAATACTTTTCTGCATTCGCATTGCACGTTTAATTTCTGTTAGGTGCCCACCTTCTAATGCGGGAATATTTTTTGCATCACATTGCATGTTTAAATTCTGTTAGGTGCCCACCTCCAAATACGGGAATACTTTTCTGCACATCATGGTTTATATAGGTAAAAGCCCACACTGGGGCAGAAAAAGAAAAAAAAAAGGTAGTTTGTTGTTTTGTTTTGAGCAGGTTCAGCTCGAGATCAAGAAAAACAAGAAAATCAACAAAAAAAAAAGAGAGTCAACAAGAAAAACAAGAAAATCAACAAAAGAGAGTCAACAAGAAAGGAAAAATCAACAAAAAAGGAGAGTCAGCATCAAAGAAAATCAACAAAAAAAGGAAGATTCTGCATCACCGGAAAGGGAAGAAGAGCAAAAGCTAGAATAAGAACAATTGTAATTATAGGATCATAGCTTAGAATAGCTTTTTCATTTTACATTTTTCCCTTGGTGTAATAAGGAGTAAGTCAGCAGGTCTCAACAGTGTCAATGCAACAGTGAGTCTGGTAGTTTTTAAAACTGCCAGACCTTCCCGAACTACACTGACCTGATTCCTGTTTAGCCAGGATATGTAGGCAACCTCTAAAGCAGGGTGCGGTCAAAAGGTTTTCAAAAATGCTTTCACGGAATGTGCCGATGTGCAAAAATCTCTCATTACTGCTCACTTGTCTTTGCACTGAAACTCTTCGTGTTCCCGAGCAAAGAGGGGCAGCTGTGAGCACATGATTTTTGCACCGAGCAAACAATTCCAAAATTAAAATAAATATATTTTTGAGTGCAATTACATGCCTTGTTTGAAATTGAATGCATTTTATGTGAAATTAGAAGAAAATCAAAAAAATAGGCTAGGTAATTAATTTGGTAGTTTAATTAAGTTAGATTTTAAGTAAAACTAAAAATAGTTTAAGTAGTAGAAATAAGGAAAAATAGCAGAAAAATTGCAAAAAATACTAAATAATTAGAGTAAGTAGGAAATTAGGTTTTATAATTTTCCATAAAATAAAAAGAAAAAAAAATATAAAAGAAAATACATAAAAATCATTAAAACCAGAAAAGTACAAAAAATATATATAGGTTTAATATGACTGGGCCATTTGAAACCCATTTGTTTGGCCTAGTACATTGGCCCAAGAGGCGGCCCGTCGGATCCGTGTAACAATCAATCCAGGCCGTTCGTGAGAAGTGATCAAACGGCTCAGGTAATTGGGCGTATTATTGATTAATAAATTATGCTGGGACTTGATCTCAGCCGTCCGTCTAAGATTGATCCAACGACTGGATACCTTGGTCTCATAAGCAATCAAACGGCGTCGTATAAGTAACGCCCCTCTCAGACCGTTGATCTCCATCAGATGGACGTTTGAGATTACCTCAGACACCTTGCCTATATAAGGCTTGTGTCTGAACGAATTGGGCCATTACATACATGCCCTAGAGACGGCCGCCCCAAACCCCTCTTCATCTCCATCGTCGTCACCTCACAAACCCTAGCCGGCCATGGCGGCCACCACTCCACGGTGGTCGCCGGCCTCTTCTAACTTCCCCCCTCATCTCTCTCTTCTTCTCCTTCTTCTTTGTTCCAGAGAAAACCCCAAGAACTCCCCTTCTCCATAAATCCCGGTCACCGGAGTTACACCGGTGACCACCCAAACAATGAGGATCCACTTCAAACCAATGCCAAAAGAACCTCCTTGACTTGATCTATCCACCCATACCACTCTCACCCGTCGAATCTTCCCGTATCGTCTCGAATGTTCGAAAGAAGGTCGTCGGAACCCTAACTCCGGCGACCCCCAAACTTAAAACACCCAAAGGCCTCGCCTTTTACTCTCCCAAACACCCCTTTACAACTCAAAATCTCAAAAAGGTTCAATCTTTAGGCCTAAAAGGAAAAACAGAAGAGGAAAAAATGAAAGAAAAGGAATAAAAGAAAAGGTCCGGGAGTCTGAAGAGGTCCGAGTGAGAATAAGAAAAAAAGAGATAGGAAGCTCAGGGGACCGGCCCTGCGAGCTAAGTCCCCCGACCCCTATCTTCTTTATTTTGTGCACTTTTGGTTTAATTCTTGTGTATTTGCATGCCTATGAATGTCTGTTTTGTTTCTGTTCTTCATATTAGTTCTAGGGCTTTGCTTTGCATGCTTCTCTGATAGACATAGATTCTTATCTTAGCTTCTTCTTTGTTTCATGCCTTCTTTGCTTGATTTCGTATGTTTTAACTTGTTCTTTTAAGATCCTGTTTAGTATTAGGGTTTTATGATCATCTTTTTATTATCCTGTTTTGACTGTTTAGTACTAGGGTTCTATTTTCATCTCATCCTCATATGTGTGTTCTGTTCCTCTGAGTTAAAATATCTATCTATGATTCACCCTTTTCTTCTTCATCCTCTGTGTATACTGGTTCTTGATCCGGTTGGTTTACAATATCATGATTGTTCTTCATTCCTGTTTCATGTTTAGTTTTAGTAGTAGTTTAGCCATTTTCTTCATTAGGGTTATCTTGCGTTGGGTCTGCTTCTCTGTTCTTAGAGACCTCCTTGTTCTTCTTCACCCTTTGTTTATACTTAGGGTTTTCTTATTTGCTGGTTTTCAACATCTCATCTGTTTGATTTTCGAATATCTCTCCTGTTTCTCTTTATGTTTAGCTTAGTTGTTTGACTCTCGTTAGGGTTTCTTCTATTTAGCTTTCAATATCTTTACTGTTTTTTCTCTTCTTTTAACTACATGGTTTAGTCTTAGCCGTTTGACTCTCATTCTCCCTCATTTCATGTTTATACTAGAGTTTTTCTTTAATTTTTTGGTTTACAGCTCCTCTTATGTGTTCTCATCTGCTAAATAAGCATGTGAATCTTGATTATCTCTTCTGCATGATAGATTTAGGATTCCTCTTCACTGGTTCATCATGTCTCTTCTCTTCTTTATCTTCATCTTGATCCATCACATGTATACATAAGGCTAGGATTAATACTTGAAAAGATATCTTAGCTAACATGCCTATGCTATTGTGTGTACTCTGGGCTTAAATGAATTCTGTTTCATCTATGACTAGTTGGTTCTTAGAGTTTAACATTCTGAGTATGCTTGTGCCTTGAACCTAAAGGTTTTGGAGTTCTCAATTGTCATATGACTGGAATTAGTAGTAACTAGGTCTAATTTAACATGGATTCATATGTTATCACATGAAGTTGGATAATATGGATTGATTAGCTAAGATTCGACCATATCAAATTGTCTTTCCTGAGTTTTGTTGATTAATGCATCTTGTCCGGTTCTATGTGTCCTAATATGCAAATCATGTTGAATTTGATTTAGTTTTACTGTTTTTGGTTGAGTTTAAGTGTTTGATTGAAACTGTTGGAACCTTAGGTGGATTGGTTATAGCTGCTAGAATTAGATTCCTAGAAATGGTTAGTTTTTAAATAGGATAGAACTGAAACTCATAATTAGGCTATAAGTTAAATAATTGGCTTAAGAATGGTCAACCTTGCAAAGGGTTGACCTATTCTATAAATCCCTAACACACAGTCCACTTTAAAAGTGGCTGGTTGTGCAAAAGGGCTATGTTTGCAAATGCAGACTAGCCCAGGCTCTCTTTAGAGCCCTGAACAGCAAAGTGGCCAAACCTGTAAAGGTTTTGGGCCCAGCTGTTCAGTATTTGGCTTTGATAGCCCAAGCTAAGTCTCAACTTGAGACTGGCTAGTTCTTAAATAATTAATCTCAATAATAAAACAGGCTAGTCCTGCAATTAGCTTTAAATTGGAATAAATTGGTCTTAATTGACTGGAATTAGTTTAAATAGGCTAAAATTGAAATAGTTCTTTAAAATAAATCTGGCCAGCCCTTAAATACTAATGCCAGGGCTGGCTATTAGTTAAATAGGTTCAAAGGTTGCTGAAATTTAACCTAGGTAAGCTAGTAAATAAACAGTGCCCTTAGGGACACAATTGGGAATTTAAAAGGTAAAACAGTAATAAGTTAGAACTTAAGAGGGTAATGGAGTCATTCATGCCCCTGATTTCTGCAATTTTGCAGAGATTTAAGGGTATAATGGTCTCCTAAAAATGGGAAATCTGTAAAAATCTCAAACCCCTAGGGTCACATTGGTAAAAACCCATAAAAGGGAATCTTTAGAACCTTCCAGCACATGCTGGAAGGGTTTTGATAACTGATTTTGGGGTTAAAGTGTAAGTTTGATAATTTTAGGAGGGGAGAAGTGGGATTAATCCCATACTTTCTCCCCAAGTCTTCAGCCCTAAAGATAACTATATATACCTCTTAAAAAGGGGCTGAAAGGGGGTTCCAATTGGAGTAATCTGAAATATATATATCTAGGGGGTTTTTGGAAGATAAAAGTTTTCAGAGTAAAAATATAGTAATAGAACAGTAGAGTATTCTGGGTCGAGTGAAGATATATTGATTCCAATCTGGTTCACTGGTCTTCTTTGCTTGATTCATCTGCCTGGGTTATTACTTGCTTGTTGTTGCTGGGATTCCTATCATTTGCGGGTTGTCTTGCTTATTTTTGGAGTCATCTTCATTGTTGCATTGTTGCTGAGTTCCTGCTGATTAATTGCTCTTACCCTTCCCTTAGAACTCATCGGCTACATTTTGCTATCCAGGTACATTCTCTATTCGAATGGAGCTGTAATGATTGATCTGCTGAATGAAATGAAGATTAGAATTATTTTGTTATCTGTCCTGTAATTTTATTTTAAGTTTGTAGTATATTGCAGTAGATAGCAAGGAAAAACAAAACACAAAAGATGTAATAGCTTAGAATAAGTAGTATAATAGTAGTATAGTGGTAGTAATAGCATATCACTTAGTATTAATTAGGTAAAAACGAAGGTAGTTAATAATAGTTTCAAAACTGGTAATCACTCACTAAACAGTAGATTCGTAAATCATAATTATATATTAGGATTCATTCAAATGCGGATAAGTTTAAAATGGGAAACATTAGATTAAACAGTGAGTCATTCACGATTGGGTTAAGTACACTGTATCGAGCTAAAGTTATGGTAAAATCAGTAGTATAAGCGCTTTCAAGTCTTTGAATCACATAGATGTAGATGCTTAGGATTATTGCAATTGAGTAATTGGAATGTTTAAATTCTGCTTGTGTAGTTTAATTAATTTTAAGGGTCTAAGTCCAGATGTGAATAATCAAAAGGAGGAAACAATCGCATGAAGTAACAATTAGAATGGAAACAGCTTTGAGAATACCAAATAGGTTCAAATCTGAATGAGAATTAAAAAGGGGAAGTGATTAGATATTGAAGCAGTTCACGTAGGATGAATTGATGGTGATGAAAGGTATAGTTCGCAATAAGACTAGCAATATAGCAAACATCTGCGCTTAATCGTTTATTCTCTTTTGACACTATAAGCAATTAATTGAATCGCTTTCTTTCAACTTGATTTCCTAGGCAAAGTGGGTTGTGTCCCAAAATGCTCTTCTAGCAAATAATTAGAGATTAGTATGGATTTTTAGTTATGAACAGATATAGTGATAGCAATTGTTCGAGTTTTTTTTCTGTACATGAATTATTGATTTAAGTCTACTGCTTTTGGTGTACTGATTTCTTTGTTAATAAATAAAAGTGGTTTTGATTTCGAGTACTTGTTTCATTATGTATTCTGCGTCATATTTTGTCATTACGTTCTGGTTTGGGCCTTATGTGATGTTGGGCCTGAACTGTCCTATGAAATCGCTTACTCCACTGATCGAGAATTTGAAGACATTCTGGGCTTTGAGGCTTAGGCTCGCCTTTTGCGGATCCGTTTAAATGGTTGAAGAGAAGACCAGGCCCAATTAAATAACAAATTCAACGGGCCTGGAATATTTATCGTTTAAGGCAAGAACAAAAATATAGAAAACTTAGCCAAATATTAGCATCCTTTAATAAAAATTGGGATGAGCCCCGTCCAAATAACAACGGGGCCCCCATTTAGTAATAGAATAACATAATAGAACCGGAGAGGCTAATAGCGAATTCCATAGCCTCTCCCAAAGCTAAAAGCCGATATAGACTATCTTAAGGCACGATTTTAATATACATTCCTATGAACGAGTGTGCACTTGGTGCGACTCAAATCCAAATCTCGGCAAAGCCGAAATACACCAAAAGTCATAGGCGTACTGGTTGCGGTATGACTTGAGGCGTGTTTCCGCGATGTCGCAAATTCCTAAAAAATAATATTTAACGTAAAAGCACACTATGTTGTTAAAATCTATAATTGAGTCAAACAAAAGTCAAGAACGACAGTGGAGCGACCGTGCTAAAACCACGGAATCCGGGAGTGCCTAACACCTTCTCCCGGGTTAACAGAGTTCCTTATCCGGATCTCTGCTTCGCGGACATTTATAAGAGTCAAAATTCCTCGGATTCGGGATTAACCGGTGACTTGGGACACCATTGTCATTCCCAAGTGGCGACTCTGATTAATCTCTAACAAAATCCCGAACCGATTGTCCTTTAATTGGAAAAACTCCTTCCCTTACGTTATTTTATCCGTTTCGGGTAATTGAGCGTCGGGGTATACCCTACGAGTGTATTTACACGCTTTTAAGTGTGTTGGGGTAGTAAAAAGGGAGGTGTGACAGCTGGGACTACCAAGGACTGTGATCTCACTGCTGTTGCTGTTGTTACTGCCGTCAGTGCTGACTGGCTCTTTATTACACCATGGTAAAAATAAAAGAAGCTAGCCTAAGCTACAGTCTATGAATTACAAAAAATCCTATCTATGTTTTCCAACTTGTTTTTGTATTTTCTTGATATTGTATCTTGTGTTCTTCCCAACGGCATTTTTGTTTTTGCCTTCATCTTGCATCTTCTCTTCAACGGCATTCTTGTTTTTGCTTTCATCTTGCATCTTCTCTTCAACGGCATTCTTGTTATTGCCTTGACTTGTATATTCTCTTTCACCAGCATTCTTGTTATTGCCTTGACTTCTTCAACTTTTCAACATGAAATATTTGTCCATTCTCCAGGTGGACCCCTGCTTGTGACAAAATAAACAACCAAAGAAAGATTTTTTCTGCCCTGTTTTCTAAGATTGATCACCAGCTGAAGATTCGGGAGCCAGATATCCCGAAGACTACCTTCAGGACCCGGTATGGTCACTATGAGTTCCTCGTGATGTCTTTTGGGGCTGACTAATGCCCCAGCAGCCTTTATACATTTGATGCACAGTGTGTTCAGTCCTTATCTGGACTCATTCGTGATTGTCTTCATTGATGATATTCTAGTATATTCCCGGAGTCGGGAAGAGCACGAGCAGCATTTGTGGATAGTGCTTCAGATTCTGAGGGAGAAGCAGCTTTATGCCAAGTTCTCTAAATGTGAATTCTGGTTGAATTCAGTGGCATTCTTAGTCCACGTGGTGTCGAGTGATGGTATTCAAGTAGATCCGAGGAAAGTGGAGGCCGTGCAGAGTTGGCCCAGACCCTCCTCCGCTACTGAGATTCGCAGTTTCCTTGGTTTGGCGGGCTATTACCGTCATTTCGTAGAGGGTTCTCTTCGATTGCAGCACCTATGACTAGATTGACCCAAAAGGGTGCCCCTTTTCGGTGGACAGACGAGTGTGAGGCGAGCTTTCAGAAGCTCAAGACAGCTTTGACTTCGGCCCCTATATTGATGTTGCCTACAGGTTCGGGGTCCTATACTGTATATTGTGATGCCTCACGAGTTGGACTCGGTGCGGTATTGATGCAGGATGGTAGGGTGATTGCCTACGCATCGAGACAGTTGAAGGTGCATGAGAAGAATTACCCTGTTCATGATTTGGAGCTAGCTGCCATTGTTCACGCCTTGAAAATTTGGCGTCATTATTTATATGGGGTTCCTTCTGAGATCTACACTGATCACCGGAGCTTGCAGTACTTGCTTAAGCAGAAGGACCTGAATATGCATCAGAGGAGATGGTTGGAGCTACTGAAGGACTATGATATTACTATTCTCCATCATCCGGGCAAGGCTAATGTGGTTGCCGATGCCTTGAGTCGTCGGGCAGAGAGTTTGGGGAGTTTGGCGTATCTACCAGCTTCGGAGAGGCCTATGGCGATGGATGTTCGGGCTTTAGCCAGACAATTTGTTAGACTGGATCTTTCGGAGCCCAGCCGGGTTTTAGCTTGTATGGTTTCTCGGTCTTCTCTATTTGACCGCATCAGGGAGCGTCAGTTCGACGACCCACATTTGCTTGTCCTTCGGGATAGAGTTCGGCGTGGTGATGCTCGAGATGTTACCATCGGAGATGATGGAGTTATGAGGATGCAGGGGCGCATCTGTGTGCCCAATGTAGATGATCTTCGAGAGCTGATTCTAGCAGAGGCCCATAGCTCGCGGTATTCCATCCATCCAGGAGCTGCGAAGATGTATCAGGACTTGAAACAGCATTACTGGTGGAGGCGTATAAAGAGGGATATAGTTGATTATGTTTCTACATGCCTCAACTGCCAGCAGGTGAAGTATGAGCATCAACGTCCGGGTGGATTGATGCAGCAGATTGAGATTCCCGAGTGGAAATGGGAGCGCATTACCATGGACTTTGTATCTGGACTTCCACGGACGGTTAGGAAGTTTGATTCCATTTGGGTCATTGTGGATCGGTCACCAAGTCCGCCCATTTTATACCGGTGAGCACTACTTTTTCATCGGAGCGACTGGCGGAGATCTATATCAAGGAGATAGTTCGGCTGCATGGTATTCCAGTTTCCATCATTTCAGATAGAGGCACTCAGTTTACTTCACGGTTCTGGAGAGCCGTGCAGTAGGAGTTAGGTACTCGGGTGGAGCCGAGCACGGCATTTCACCCCCAGATGAATGGACAATCTAACCGCACTATTCAGATTTTGGAGGATATGCTTTGTGCATGCGTGGTTGAGTTTGGAGGTTCATGGGATCACTTCTTGCCACTGGCGGAGTTTGCTTATAACAACAGCTACCAGTCTAGTATTCGGATGGCACCGTACGAGGCCCTATATGGTAGGAGGTGCAGGTCTCCCGTGGGTTGGTTTGAGCCGGGCGAGGCCAGGTTGCTAGGTACTGATATGGTTCAGGAGGCTATGGACAAGGTCAAAGTGATTCAGGACAGACTTCGTGCAGCCCAGTCTAGATAGAAGAGTTATGCGGAGAAGAAGCTTCGCGACGTGGCTTTTATAGTTGGCGAGCGGGTTCTACTTCGAGTCTCGCCCATGAAGGGCGTTATGAGGTTTGGGAAGAAAGGAAAACTGAGTCCTAGATTTATTGGCCCTTTTGAGATTTTGAGGCGTGTTGGGGAGGTTGCTTATGAGTTGGCCTTACCTCCCAGTCTAGCTGGAGTTCATCCCGTATTTCATGTCTCCATGCTCCGGAGATACCATGGTGACCGTCGCATGTGTTGGATTTCACTTCTGTTCAGCTAGACAAGGATCTGTCTTATGTTGAGGAGCCAGTAGCCATTCTAGACAGGCAAGTCAGAAAGCTAAGGTCAAAGAACATCGCTTCGGTAAAGGTTTAGTGGCGGGGCCGGCCGGTCGAGGAGGCGACTTGGGAGACCGAGCAGGATATGCATAGCTAGTACCCTCATCTTTTCACTACTCCAGGTATGTTTTCTATGCTCGTTCGAGGACCAACGAATCTTTAAGTGTGGGAAGATGTAACGACCCGACCGGTCGTTTTAGAAAATAACGCCCCAATCCCCAATTTAACTGTTCCCCTAAATTCATTTCTGCTATTGTGGTTTGCAGGGAGAGTCGGTTCTGAAATTTGGAGCATCTTGGGACACTTAGTTCCTAAATGAGAGATTTAAAGCTAGGAAATGGTCCGTAGCCAGAACAGTGTTAAGATGACCTCGGAACGGAAATCCGATGGTTCCATTAGCTCCGTTAGGTGATTTCGGGGTTGGGAGCGCGTTTGGAATGTATTTTGGAGGTCCGTAGCTCAATTAGGCTTGAATTACCGAAGGTTGAAATTTTGGTGAATCCGAACGATAGGTGAGATTTTGATCCAGGGGTCGGAATGGAATTCTGACAATTTCTGTAGCTTCGTTATGTGATTTTGGATATGTCCGCAAATTTTCAGGTCATTCGGACATCGTTTGATCGGGTTTTGAATTGAATGTTAGTTTTGAAAGTTTTGAAGAAACTTAGGCTTGAATCCGTGAGTAAATGGAGATTTTGATGTTTAGTATGGTGTTTTTATGATTGGAACAAGTCCGTATCATGTTTTGGAGTACGTTAGTGGTTTTCGTTAGGGTCCCGGGGGCCTCGGAATGATTTCGAACCATCAACCGGGCATTTGGACTTGGCAAAAATCTGCAGAAAAATTGCAGGTTCTGCCCAGGCCTTTAAGCCTTCGCGTTCGCGTGGCAAGGGGCCGCGTTCGCGAAGGTCAAGCGAATCAGTGCATCGCGTTCACGAGGAGGGGAGCCGCGTTCGCGTAGGACAGGGATCGTGTGCATCGCGTTCGCGTTCCCGTGGTCGCATTCGCGTAGGTGTGTGAGGGTAAGGCTTCGCGTTCGCAGAAGGAGTATCGCGAACGCGTAGAAGGAATTTAGGCGGCTGGGAGTTGAGAATCGCGAACGCGTGGTTGGCGTCGCGTTCGCGAAGGGTAGCTGGAAGTTGGGCATCGCGAACGCGTGGAAGGTGTCGTGTTCGCGAAGGGTAAGAGAGAGCTGTTCATCGCGAACGCGTGGGAGCTCACGCTAACACGTAGAACAAAATGTTATGGCAGTGAATAAAATCCAGAAACAGAGGGGTTACGGGTTTACACCCCCAAAACATAATTTGAGCCCTAGAGAGAGGAAAACTCGAGGAAATCACTGAGAAGTCATCGGATATTCGTCGGAGGTAAGATTCTTGACTCAAAAACATCATTTTATGGTAGTATTAACATCAATCTTCATGAAATTGGGTTGAAATCTTGAAGAAATGTGGCCTAAATATTGAAAACGGGATTTTTGGATTTGGAAGGCCATTTGAACTCCGATTTCGATAAATTTTATATGCCTAGACCCGTATTGAGATAAGGAACCCGAATATATAATTTTCGTGATTTTTCGATAAGCGTACCGAAAGTCGGGTTTTGGCAACTTGTGGGTTTTGGTGTATTTTGAGTTGTTTTAATTGGGTAATGCCCAATTGGCCTATTTTGATGTGATTCTATTGATTTTTATCAGATACTACACTTGTGGAAGCCGACATTCGCGGCAAGAGGGTTATTTCTTAGCGGTTTCGTACCGGAATTGAGGTAAGTGGCTTGTCTAACTTCATGTGGGGGACTTTCACCCCTAGGATATTATGTGATACTTTAAATGCCTTGTACGCGAGGTGACGGGCGTGTACATGCTCTGGTTGTTGAACACATACTTTACTCAAAATGTTCAATGAGTGATATTCCTGTTTTTAGCTGTTAAATCCGATATTCCTACCCGGTAGTAGTTAGAAAAGCATGATTAGATAGTATTTAACTGTCTAGTTGCCTAATTGTCTTACTTGAGTTTTCTTGGTAATCGCTGGCGCTGTTTATCGGCGAAGTTATCGTTAAGCATATTATACTTCTCTCTGTGTATTCCTTTACTTGCTGTGGTTGTGGACTGCGGATTCGATTCCCGGAGATCCTGAGATTTATTGAAATGTGGACTACGGGTTCGATTCCTGAGATCCTGAGATTATTGAAATGTGGACTACGGGTTCGATTCCCGAGATCCTGAGATTATTGAAATATGGACTACGGGTTCGATTCCCGAGATCCTGAGATTATTGAAATGTGGACTACGGGTTCGATTTCCGAGATCCTGAATTATTGTTAAGGACTGCGGGTTCGATTCCCGGAGATCCTGAGTTATTGAGATATTATTGAGACATGGGCTGCGTGTTCGATTCCCGGAGACCCAGGGGTACTATTAATGGGACTGTGGGTTCAATTCCCATAGGTCCTGGACTTGTTTATTTGAATTGGTTACTTGTTGTTAGTTTAATTGTAGACGGTCGCAGTGATCATTACATTGTTGTTATTTCGGAATTGTTGTCATTTAAACTGCTTATTACCATTATCGTCATTATATTATTGTTTCTCAGTAGGGTCCTGACCTTCCTCGTCACTACTCTATCGAGGTTAGGCTTGGCACTTACTGAGTACCGTCGTGGTGTACTCATGCTACTCTTCTGCACACTTTTGTTGTGCAGATCCAGGTACATCAGAGCAGGCTCGTGCTAGGTGATTCCGCAGCTTTCTGGGAGACTTCGAGGTATGATCTGCTACGTCCGCGGATCCGGAGGCTTTCCCTTCTATTCTAGTAGTACTAGTTGACATCTTTCTTCATTTCGTTGTTAGATACTCTTTTCACATAGAGCCACAGTTGTATTTCTCTTTTAGTCTGTATTACCGTGGGGTTCCGGATCTTGGTAGTGTTTTATTCATCGTGTGACGGATGTATGTGCCAAGCGGCACAGATTACATATCTCTTATGCTATTTTTCCGCTGTTTCTTATTTAAGTGTTTATAACTTGTATATCCCGCAACGTGTTAGGCTTACCTAGTCATGGGGACTGGGTGCCATCACGACATGTTCACAATTGGTGAACTAGGGTCGTGACATTTTCGCATATGCGGCTACAGTGCTGCTTTCGCGTGTCCGATTCTGCGGTCATTGAGTCGCTTCTGTGACATTTCATTAAAACCACAAACCGCTTCTTCTATTCAACACTCGCTTCTGCGAGACCGCTTAAGCGGAAATGCCTCCGCTTCCGCGAGACTACCCATTCTGCTGACTTCCACTTCTGCGGACATATGCCCGCTTCTGCGGGCCCGCCTCTGCGACAAGGCACCCGCTTCTATGGATTTTTCTGGCCACCCCATAGACTCGCATCTGCGATGATCTTACCGCTTTTGCGGAGCCGCATCTGCGGTCTCACTTCCGCAGAAGCAGAAACCACTGCTGCAACAAAATACCAACAGTTCCAAACCAAAATCTTTTTCGTTTAATCACCGAACTCATCCCGAGGTTGCCTGGACATCAACCAAAAATACAAACCCACTCTAGATCATCATACGAACTTGTTTCAATCATAAAAACATACTGTTAAACACACGAATCATCAAATTAAGGCGGATTCAAGCCTAAGTTTCAACTAAAACTTTCGAAACCAACATCCAATCAAAAACCCGACCAAACGATGTCCGAATGACCTGAAAATTTGCAGACATATCCAATATCACCTAACGAAGCTACTGCAACTGTCGGAATTACATTTAGACTTCCCGGATCAAAATCTCACCTATCGACCGGATTTTGTTAACAAAATTCCAACATAGCCAATTCAAGCCTATTTCTACACCGGACCTCCAAATTCAATTCCGATCACTCCCCTAAGTCACAAATCACCATCTGAAGCTAACCGAATCACCGGAATCCACATCCGAACCATCTAATCACATAGCCAACTTCAGGTTGACTTTTCAGAAACGGGCTTCATTCTAAAAGGCTATATGCCTTATTTTCAACCAGAATCAATCCAAATTCACCCGATAGACTCCAACACAGATATAGAAATATGAAACACATAGTGAGGGAATAACGGGGCGGTAACTCTCGTGACGACGGGCCGGGTCGTCACAGTTTTCCTCCTTGGAATTTCGCCCACTCGAAATTCTCTTTTTCCGGATGTTGTTTGGGTAACACGGTAAAGGACTGTGGAAGTTTTTGCTGAGATCGCAGTGCAACTCTGGAACTGGAGATCGAGATTAATCTACTTTGTTCACACTTCAAGAGGTAACTCGAATAATCTCCACATGTGTTAATTGTTTAATTCACAAGTGAATATGATATTTTAACTGCTTTCGCTGCTGTAGGTAATCCAACAATTAAATCAATGATTATTGTTGAAGCAGACATGCATCCCCGACAGAAAATCAACAAAAACATTAATAACCAAAACACCCACATAAAAAGTTAACCAAAAAAGCTCCATTATACTGGAGGTTGATTTCAATGGCGTTGATGGTATTGGGAATGATGTCGGAGAAAGATAAATTAGAATTTTAACCTTATAGGTTCGGGACTACAATCATTTTATGTTACGGAGTTTAAATTAATAATTTGTACATATTTATTATATTTTTTAAATAAAAATATAGGGTTTGAATAAAAGCTAGGTTCCCGCAACCAACACTGTGTGTCCTCCCTAAATATGACTACAAATATTTTTCTAATTAACTTCACTATTACCATGGAAAAACTAAGAAGTCATACATGAAATTAATCGCGGACGAAACAACTCATTAAAATTTACGAACAAACACTGCTAAATCGCATTGTATAAATTGTGAAAAGCGAATGGAAAAACCATGTCGATGTTTCCTTTATTTAAAATCGTAGCTTACATTAGTATATAATAATAGGAGGAATATGATTCTTCAGTTTTTTCCAGGAATACAACAATTGCACTCTATGCAATAAGAAGCAGCTACTTCTGCAATCGCTCCTACGATAGGCAACCACTGGGGCTTAATTGGGTCATTCAACGTTCCAGTTGTGCTCTGATCTTCATTTGCTGCACCCAAATTCAAGTATTAATAATATTCTCTTAGATAATATAATGGAAATTAAAATGAAAAATGCATGTTCCATAAATAGAAATAGCAAATAGAGAGCTTTTTTTTTTTCTTCTCTTTTTGTCACGACACGACCCAGTATGCGTTTAGGGGCAAGTGCCTCCAAGTAAGTGTCATCGATATTTTACTGAAAATTCGACGGAGTTTTTTCTATTTTAGGATTATTCAAAAAAAATTTCGTTGTTTCATTTATACTGGGGAAGCGGTTCAAATTTACTTTTTTACTAAATTCGCATGGTTATTTGTATATAGAACCTAATGAAAAGATGCATGCAAATAGAAGGCCCTTTTTCTTTTGTTTCATTTTTAGTTGGAAAAAATAAATCCAAATTTACGTATTATGGGATGTCTTAACTTTAACATATGTTATACTCTGAGTTCATTTATACCTTATCGTTAGCAAATTATCTCATATTTGCTCTTGACTTCAGGGGCCTCTAGCATTGACCATGTGGATTTCACATGTCAATTTACTCTAGGAAAAAGGCGAACCATACCGCTTTATTTTTTTTACTGTGATTCAAATTATCATTTGAAGCACGATGATTGCCTCTTATTGCATACCTTTTCGACCAGTTCAGTGGAGCACGATACTTCACGAAGTTAGATTTGCGGTCGGGGTATTATCAAGTGCGTATTGCCGAGGGTGAACATATTTCTTTTTTCTTGTGTTGGCTTTGCAAGTTCCTGTTGTGCATCCCTGCCCGATCATTTCCTTATAGCAAGGGTATGAATGACCTTATAGTATAACACATAATAAAGATATTTCATACCATACGTAAACGACTACTACTTTTTATCTTTTTCACCTAAAAAAATTATCAATATGTTATTTAGTGCGCACAAAGTGCTCACCCGAAGAGCGGAAACTGTGACAGAGATTATAACGGCTACGAGTGTCCCCACTTACCAAAAAAGAACATACCACGATAGAAAAACTTACATTTGAGTAATGGGTGTGAAGGCTGAGCAGGCATATCCCTAGCAGCAACTTCTGAGAAAATCATCAGAAGCAAAAGTAAAGAAAATTTGATAAGCAAAAGATTTGACTTGAAAACCATTTTTATGAATAAATGAACTCTACAATGTGTGTTGATATTGATGTCGATAATTGTGGATGATTAAAATTCCTGCATTCTTTCTCCTATTTATAGAAACTTTAGAACGAAAGATTTGGTGACCAAACCTATATCACCTATGTGCTCGTTTAGGCAACTTTAAGATAACCTATTTTGGGAAAAATAAATGTTGTGGGATGCTTGTTGTTTTTAAGAAGTTATGTTAATACGTTAAATTTTTCGGTAACAATCTTGTTTATTTGATATTTTTTTGTTAATATAGTGAAGTGCTGATATAAAAAATATAAGTTATAACATAACATAAAAAATTGATTTCAAGGAAAACTTGACAATTATAATTGTTTGACCCAGAATGTTTATAAACATTCATGAACTCAAAATAATTATTGAAAATAAAAGGCCAATCATAGCAGGTTATAACACATCTGAAATTCCATAAAGGCAAAAGGTAATGGACACATATGTAGAGATAACAGTGAATATTTAGTGATCTTTATTCATGATGATGGATTGATCTGCCTCTCCATGAAGAGGTTCAGATCCTTACAATTTTTCATGGATCTACTGTTACCCTATATTAATTGTTGATAGTGATTCTCACTCTGTGTTGTACTCTGTATTTCTTAGAGCCCCCATGGGGAGAGAGTGGAACCCCTTTTTTTCCTAGTTGCCTCGGTATTTATAGGTCTTTAATTATAATAATTGACTTTCTTTGGAGAATGAATCCGTGTCATGAAACTGTTGTGGGCGTACCCGCAAGGCGTCGTCTCTGACGAAAGGATGGTAGGCGGCCACGGACAATAACCTATGGTCGAGGGCAGCCTCGCTGCTTGCGGCGTCTGCGCCCAGTTAGAGACGGCCTCGACGCTCGTTATACGTATTTGGACCGAGGGGGGCGATTAATATATTCTGAGTATCATAAGATCGAATTATAGCTCATACAATAATAAAGCATTGTAATGCTGTTATATATAGAGTATGACTATTACAAAGAAGTACTGGAACTGATTTTTTTTTTCCAAAGGGTGTTCAAAGACTTTCTCAACAACACAAGTTTCCATTATTGTTCCAAATTTAGTTGGTCAAATTTACAAATTTGTTCTCTCTTTTATTTTTATTTCCTATAGTGGTGGCTTGAACTATTTTTAAATGAAGAAACTTAGTGGGCGTTTGGACATAAGAATTGTTCTTTTCGGAAGAAAGTGATTTTTTTTTTCAATTGAAAATGGTATTTGAAAGTTAAAGTTGTGTTTGAACATGAATACAATTTTGGATTGTTTTTGAATTTTTGTGAGTGATTTGAAGTAAAATTTTGAAAAATTACTTTTTGGAGTTTTTATGGTTTCCGAAAAATTCCAAAATTCATCTTCAAGTAAAAATTGAAAATTTCATGTCCAAACACTGATTTCGAAAAAAAAATAAACTTTTTAATAGCCAAACGGCCCCTTAATTGTTCTAGTTGTACTTCACAAGATAAATATTGTAGAGAATTTTTATAGTCTTTTGTTGAATTCTTCTTTTTATTTGTTGATTGTTTAATTTAATTTTGTGCGGTTGATGTATTCTTTTACGGTTTTACCATGGTTTGTAACTAGCATAACATCACTATATATCTGGGATTTTGGTGAAACCTATCACCTCTTGAGTATATTCATTTTTGTTTGTTTAATCGTAAATAAGCTCTCAATTGAAATAAGCACTAATAGCTTGAACCGAATTAGCGAGACGGAACTTAAGTTGGCTAACAATTTACAATTAATAATCATGTTAATTAAGAGATTAAATAAGTTGGTTTCAGGATTGAGTCTAGGAATAAGCCAATCATACCTTTTTAAATAAATTATTTTTATTATATATAAGGGGTAGGGAAGCGAAAATGAGGAACAAGATTACAAGGTGAGGAGCCGGTCTCTCGATAGCAAGATTAAATTTCATGTAGCCAATTAATTTGATTTTGGCCTTTATTTGATTGAAAACCATAACTTAAATAGAATTGCTAGTAATTGTTAAATTCTAGTGACTAGCCAAAAGGACCTAATATTACACCGAATAGCAAAATACGAAGTGAGAGTGAAGGCATGAAGGCATAACAGCATGGCTGATTTACTTTAATTTAAAGTTGTGTGGGGGTAAAATTTGGGCAGCATTTATGTGGTTAGGCCTTAGCACAAAATTGATGAAACAAAGAGCAAACTTTATTTACACCCTATCGAGCAAATAAATTTCTAACATTAGCCCACAAATTGATACATATAAATTATAGCCTAAAAATAGAATAAGTGCTAGCCGGAAACTATGACCCTGACTGCTCCTCTCGCTCAATCATCAAACAACAATTTTCCCTTTATTTCTTTTTTCTTTCTCTTTTCCGGTTGTGCCTTCTCTTTTGGTTCTTCTTTTTTATTGTTTAGATCTCAATTTTTTCTTGTTGCATAAAGCCAAAGCCTCCTCTTTTGGTTTTTTTTTATTGGGTTTAGATCTCAATTTTACAGAAAGCAAAAGAGATCCATAACTTACCCACCACCACTGGTGAAAATGGTGATGATTTGATAAAGGTCTTAAAGGAATTCACTACGGTTCAAAGGAAAATTGCTAATTTACAAGTCGAACTTCAAGGTCAAAGGGTGACATTGTTCATATTCTTAAGAATTTCATCCTTTTTAAATTATCCAACACGATGTTCTGCTAGTGAATGTGGTGTGAATTTATACCACTTCGACTTTTCACTTGACCCTAATATGCATATGTCCTATCCATTTCAGCTGGGCATAGTTACTTAATAGTTCAAAATAATTTGAAAATTTTCAAACTTACCCACCTAAACTATTCGATCTCAATTATTATGATATATATATATATATATATATATATATATATATATATATATATATATATATATATATATATATATATATATATATATATATATATATATATATTGATTGCTTCTGCTTCTTTACTCAGAGTAAGCTTTTAATTCATTTTGATTTCTCCTTATTATTTTTTGCAGAATCAATGACACCACTAAGAGCAGTAGCAGAATTTTTTTAATTGTCTGATTTTGAGTTTTGTGGCGATGGGTAAAAGTCCAGATCTTCTTATTTCGGCAGTGGTGTAGCATAAGGCTCAACCTTGTATTCTTATGTGATTTTCTCTTATAGTATCTATGAATATATAGATAATATTTCGAAGATCTTTGGCTAAAAGTTTAAAACTCTAGCGATCTTGGTACCATTTTCGGTGACTGTGAAGCCTTGGACGTTGGTGGATGGTTTCTCAATGAGAGGAAGAACAGAGGAGATGATTATGCATAAAGTTGAAATATCTACTAAAAATACTGTTATTATACAAACATTATACAATATAGACTATCACTATACAATTTATATACAAAATAGACTATCATTATACAATTTATATACAAAATAGAGTGTCACTATATAAAATATATACAAAACAGACTGTCATTATACAATTTATATACAAATATATTGTCACTATACAAAATATATATAAAAATAGACTGTCACTATACAAAAATATATGATACACTCCAAAATATTAGAAAATACACAGTATATACAATTTTGATATATTATTTAAACAGATTATACATTCACGATACAAAAATATTTGAGGTAGACAAATATATACACTTTAGATACAAAAGCACAGTTGAGATAGGCTCAATATACACCAATGATACACTATTGAACTTATACAATATTTATGCACCGCAAAAAAAAATTTCTCCATTACACTAAGTAGGGTTCGAACCTACGACCATCAGCTTAGAAAATAGGCTCCATATCCATTAAACTACAAACAGTTGTGTTGTAATACTCATTCGTTCGGCTGCTATATTGTAACGACCCGGCTCGTCGTTATGGGAATTACCACCCCGTTACCTTGCATTTACATATATTATGCTTTTATATCAATATTAGAGTATATCGGGTGAGTTAGGAGTGATTTGGATTGGAAATGAAGCAAATAGTATGTTTGAAGGAAGCTTGAATATGGGTAGTCAACCAAGAGTTGACTATTGAGTTAGAGTGCTCGGAACCAGATTCTGATGATTCGACTAGTTCCGGGGGATCATTTATGACTTAGGAGAGCAATCGGAATTGAATTCGGAGGTGCGGTGTAGTTTTAGGCTTGAATTGGCGAAGGTTGAATTTTGGCGAAAACGGATGGTAGGTGATATTTTGATCCGGGGGTCGGAATGGAATTCCGACAATTTCGTAGCTTCGTTATGTGATTTTGGATATGTCTGCAAATTTTCAGGTCATTCGGACATCGTTTGATCGGGTTTTGGATTGAATGTTAGTTTTGAAAGTTTTGAAGAAACTTAGGCTTGAATTCGTGAGTAAATGGTGATTTTGACGTTTAGTATGGTGTTTTTATGATTGGAACAAGTCCATATCATGTTTTAGAGTACGTTGGTGGTTTTCGTTGGGGTCCCGGGGGCCTCGGGATGATTTCGGACCATCAACCGGGCATTTGGACTTGGCAAAAATCTGCAGGTTCTATCCAGGCATTTAAGCCTTCGCGTTCGCGTGGGATGGGCCGCGTTCGCGAAGGTCAGACGGATCAAGCATCGCGTTTGCGATCAGGTGCGTCGCGTTCGCGTAGGCCAGGAACCTTATGCTTCGCGATCGCATTTCTGAGGTCGCGTTCGCGTAGGTCAGCTGGAGTGGACTATCGCGTTAGCGTGACTGGGAGTCGCGAACGCGTAGAAGGAAAATAGGCGACTGGGAATCTTGTTCATCGCGAACGCGTGGTTGGCGTCGCGTTCGCGAAGGGTAGGGGGATGTTGAGCATCGTGAACGCGTGGAAGGCGTCGCATTCGCGAAGAGTAAGAGGGAGTTGTTCATCGCGAACGCGTGGGAGCTCACGCGAACGCGTAGAACAAAATGTTTTGGCAGTGAATTTATATCACAGAATAGATGGCTTACGGGTTTACACCCCCAAAACATAATTTTGAGCTCTAGAGAGAAGAAAACTCGAGGAAATCACTGAGAAGTTATCGGGTATTCGTCGGAGGTAAGATTCTTGACTCAAAAACATCATTTTATGGTAGAATTAACATCAATCTTCATGAAATTGGGTTGAAATCTTGAAGAAATGTGGCCTAGATATTGAAAACGGGATTTTGAGTTTTGGGAGG
Source organism: Nicotiana noctiflora (assembly GCA_032618575.1). Taxonomy (NCBI): domain Eukaryota; kingdom Viridiplantae; phylum Streptophyta; class Magnoliopsida; order Solanales; family Solanaceae; genus Nicotiana; species Nicotiana noctiflora. The sequence continues at coordinate 8,459 of JASVEL010002665.1, read as the reverse complement.
CCATTTGAACTCCGATTTTGATAAATTTTATATGCACGGACTCGTGGCGAGATGAGGGTCGCGTTGGTACTAATTTCGGAATTTTCCGAGCAGTGGGCCAGGGGTCGGGTTTTACCAACTTGGTGTATTTATGCGAATTTCATGTAAATTGAAATGGGTTATGATTCTTTGACCCGTAATTGATATAATTATTGTGATTTGACTAGATTCTACACACGAGGCAGCAAATTTCAAAGGAAAAGGCATCGCGGACGAGTCTACGGCCGGCTAGAGGTGAGTAGTTTGTGTATATGGTAGCCTGAGGGTTCGAAACCCCGGCTTAGCACATTATGACGCTAGTAAGGCATGGCTCGCACACCATGGCAGGTGCGGGATTGATTGTGACTAGGGATTGAGACTTGGTCCATCCCGGATGTGAATAATATGTTGTTAGTGTTGGAAATACACTATATTTGATATATTTGTGGGCTGTAAGACTTGTTTGGGGCCTTGTGCCGACCTGTAGTGTCCTTAGAGGACAATATTTATGTGATAGCTATATTTGCTTAAATCACTGATCTCAGTCATGGAAATTGAAATCACCTTTTGAAATGCTAAGTCACCGGCTTTTGCAAAATTTAATAAAGCTAAAGTATTTTTCATAAATTATGAATTGGAAATTGGAATTAAGAAAAATGAACTGTTTTGTGACTTATTTGCTTATTGTGGACTGAGCATGGATCGGGCTGCACGCCGCAATGGTTGATGTGAGGATCGGGCTGCACGCCGCAGCAGTATTGCGCTTGGGCTGTAGGAGCCCCTCCGGAGTCTGTACACACCCCCAATGAGCGCCGTCGACGTTAAATTGGATCGGGCTACACGCCGTAGCGGTTATGTGCATTGCATTGCATCTTTATTTGTTGAATTACTCTGTGATAGTGGTAATGTACTGTTGTTGTTGCTAGTTCGTAGGAGGAATCGGACTGTAGTTTAGCTTCATTTTGTGGTATTCTGTGGATTTCTTGCTTTCGGCTACTTGTATATATTTATTACTCATTGAGTACTTAGTACTCACCCCTACTCCCTGCACCTTTGTGTGTGCAGACTCAAGTACTCAGGAGCAGTAGACAGGCATTTCCAGCGTTTGCAGTGTCATATCGAGTTGCTGAGGTAGCTGCCTACGTTCGCAGAACCTAGCTTCTCCTCTCCTTTCCGGTTGTTATTTGTATTTTGTATTCAGACTTGAGTATTTCTATACAGTGCTCTCTATTCCTATTGGGTTTTGTTAGAGGCTCTAGACTTGTGACTCCGGATCTTTGGGAGTGTCAGTATTTTGTTCTGTACTATTATTATTGGAGTTCTTAAACTCATATATTCTTCTTGGGTTGTCCATTTGGGATCGATATCTTTGTGTTAATTAAATGGTTGGTCTGGCTGGCCTAGCTTGATTGTTGGGCGCCATCATGACCGGATTTGGGTCGTGACAAGTTGGTATCAGAGCTCTAGGTTATTAGGACTCGCGAGTCATGAGCCGGTTTAGTAGGCTTTCACGGATCGGTACGTAGACGTCCGTATCTATCCTCGGAGGGCTACAGAAACTTTAGGAAAAACCTCATTTTCTTGGATTCATATCGTGCGAATTGTGTTATCATGAAATTAAATTTTTCCATATTCTATTCTCTCGCAGATGGCGAGAACACGGGCTAACGGACGTGGCGGACGACCACCATTGGCACCCAGAGGCCGTGGTCGTGGTAGAGGTAGGGCAGCAGTACCAGCACCTGCTGACCCACCAGCTGACCAGACTCAGGGTCAGATTCCTGCACCAGTGGCCCAGACTCAGGACCAGATTCCAGCGGCAGACGCTCCGGCAACTCAGGTTCAGGCACCGGCAGTGCCCATTGTCATACCAGGTCTTCAGGAGACCTTGGCTCAGATCTTATCAGTGTGCACAGGCTTGGCACAGGTAGTTGCAGCTACTGCTGCAGTATCTTCTTCACAGGCAGGGGGAGGGAATCAGACCCCCGTGGCTCACACACCCGAGCCAGTCCAGCCAGTTGCGCCCGTTGCACCAGCTCCTGCTTATATGGTTCCAGCTATGCCCGACGATGAGCAGCGTTGTTTGGAGAGATTTGAGAGGCTACGGCCTCCGACATTCAGTGGTGCTGAGGGCGAGGACGCCCGGGGTTTTCTTGATAGATGTCGGCGCATGCTTCGCCGCGGGTATTCTAGAGTCCAGCGGTGTTTCATTCACCACTTTTCAGTTCACGGGTGCAGCATTTCGGTGGTGGGAGGATTTCGAGAGGCGTAGGCCCGCTGGGGCAGTGCCCCTCACTTGGCAGCAGTTCTCCACGGTATTTTTGGAGAAGTACGTGCCTCGATCTCAGAGAGAGGAGTTGCGACGTCAGTTCGAGTGGTTGAAGCAGGGAGAGATGACAGTTAATCAGTACGAGATGAGATTCACACAGCTGGCCCGTCATGCCATGTGGATGGTTCCTACAGATAGAGAGAGGATTCAGAGATTTATTGATGGCCTTATTTACCCCATCCGCATATTTATGACGAGGGAGAGAGTTTCGACAGTTACCTTTGAGGAGGTGGTTGATGCGGCCCGTCATATTGAGACAGATCGCCGCAGAGAGCGGGAGGAGAGAGAGGCTAAGAGGCCTTGTGGTACTGCCAGTTACAGTGGTGCTCCGTCTAGGGGCCAATCTCAGCATAGCAGAGGTCGTTCTTTCAGGTCTCAGCAGTCTGGACGTGCAGAGTCCAGTGGGGTTTCATCAGATCGTGGCCATCAGGGCCATCAGGGTTATCAGGGTCAGCAGAGCCGCCAGCAGAGTCAGCCTGCACTGAGTGCTCTTCCAGCTCAGAGCTCTGTTCCTACTTCCTCAGCACAGGGTTCGTCTGTAGCGAGGGGTCCTCAGCAGCCCCTTCTTCCATCTTCAGGCCGCTGTTTTGAGTGCGGTGATTTGTGCCATATCAGGAGAGAGTGTCCTCACTGGCTTCGTAAGCGGTCTCAGCAGAGGGATCAGCACTCGTATTCTACTCCTGTTTCTTCGGCGCCAGCACAGTCGGCTAGGACTGGTGGCCACGTATCCAAAGGTCGCCCTAGGGGCGAGGATCGTACTGGTGGAGGCCAGGCTCGTTTCTATGCTCTTCCGGATAGGAAGGATGCTAGTGCTTCAGATGCGGTCATTGTAGGTATTATCTCAGTCTGCCACAGGGATGCTTCTGTCTTATTTTATCCCGGATCCACCTATTCTTATGTCTCTACTTATTTTGTACATCATCTGGGTATGACCCGTGGTATTCTTGCTTTGCCCGTACATGTGTCTACCCCAGTGGGGGATACTGTTGTTGTGGATCAGGTATATCGATCCTGTATTATTACTATTGGGGGTCTGGAGACCCGAGTTGATCTATTACTACTGGGCATGGTAGATTTCGATGTAATTCTAGGCATGGATTGGCTATTTCCTTACCATGCGATTCTGGACTGTCATGCCAAGACAGTCACACTAGCTATTCCAGGTAATCCGAGGATCGAGTGGCGTGGCTTGACTGATTATATGTCCGACAGGTTGATTTCTTATATAAAGGCACAACGAATAATTGGCAAGGGTTGTTTATCTTATTTGGCCTTCATTAGAAATGTTGAGGCCGAGACACCCAGTCTTAATTCGGTCCCCATTGTGAGGGAGTTTCCGGATGTATTTCCAGCAGACCTGCCGAGCATGCCGCCTGACAGAGATATCGATTTTGGTATTGACTTGGTGTCGGGCACTCAGCCTATTTCTATTCCTCCCTATCGCATGGCACCAGCAGAGTTAAAAGAATTGAAAGAACAGCTTCAGGAACTCTTAGATAAGGGTTTCATTCGTCCGAGTGTGTCACCTTGGGGTGCACCAGTGTTGTTCGTGAAGAAGAAAGATGGCACAATGAGAATGTGCATTGATTACAGGAAGCTGAACAAGGTAACAGTGAAGAATAAGTACCCATTACCTCGTATTGAAGACCTATTTGATCAGCTCCAGGGAGCGAGTGTATTTTCTAAGGTTGATCTTCGATCGGGCTATCATCAGTTGAAGATCAGGGACTCAGATATTATGAAGACAGCGTTCAGGACGCGATATGGGCACTACGAGTTCCTGGTGATGTCTTTCGGGCTAACTAATGCCCCAGCTGCATTCATGCACTTGATGAATAGTGTATTTCGGTCGTACCTTGATTCTTTTGTGATTTTGTTTATTGATGATATTCTGGTGTATTCACACAGCCAGGAGGAGCATGCACATCATTTGAGGGTGGTATTGCAGAGGTTGAGAGAAGTGTGAATTCTGGCTTGATACTGTGACTTTTCTGGGACTGTGACTTTTCTGGGACATGTAGTGTCCGGTGATGGTATTCGGGTTGACCCACAGAAGGTCGAGGCGGTGCAGAATTAGCCCAGACCTTCCTCAGCTACTGAGATTCGGAGTTTCCTCGGCTTGGCAGGCTATTACTGCCGGTTTGTTCAGGGTTTTTCATCTATTGCTTCACCTTTGACTAAGTTGACACAGAAGAATGCTCCATTTGTGTGGTCTGATGAATGTGAGGAGAGCTTCCAGAAGCTCAAGGCGGCTTTGACCACAGCTCCAGTACTTGTGTTGCCATCCGCTTCAGGGTTTTATACGGTGTATTGTGATGCATCTAGAGTTGGGATCGGTTGTGTATTGATGCAAGAGGGTAGAGTTATTGCATATGCTTCTCGTCAGCTAAAGCCCCACGAGAAGAACTACCCTGTTCATGATTTGGAGTTAGCTGCTATTGTTCATGCCTTGAAGATTTGGAGGCATTACCTATATGGTGTATCTTGTGATGTGTATACAGACTACCGCAGCCTTCAGCATTTGTTTAAAGAGAAAGATCTAAATTTGAGGCAGCGGAGATGGCTTGAATTTCTTAAAGACTATGATATTACTATCTTGTACCATCCCGGGAAAGCCAATGTAGTGGCTGATGCATTGAGCCGGAAGGCTATTAGTATGGGTAGTTTGGCGTATATTCCAGTTGGGGAGAGACCCCTAGCAGTTGATGTTCAAGCGTTAGCTAATCAGATGGTAAGGCTGGATATTTCTGAGCCCAGTCGGGTGATGGCTTGTGTAGTAGCTCGTTCTTCTTTATATGATCGTATTCGAGAGCGCCGGTATGATGATCCACACTTACTTGTCCTTAAGGACAGAGTTCAGCATGATGATGCCAGAGATGTCACTATTGATAGTGATGGTGTGTTGCGGATGCAAGGCCGGATATGCGTGCCCAATGTTGATGGCCTTCGTGTGTTGATATTGGAGGAAGCCCACAGCTCGCGGTATTCTATTCATCCAGGAGCCGCGAAGATGTATCAGGATTTAAAGCAGCATTACTGGTGGAGAAAGATGAAGAAAGATATTGTGAGCCATGTGGCTCGGTGTCTAAATTGTCAGCAGGTCAAGTATGAGCATCAGAGACCTGGTGGTGTATTTCAGCGTATAGATATTCTTGAGTGGAAGTGGGAAAGGATTACTATGGACTTTGTCAGTGGACTCCCTCGGACAGCGAGGAAGTTTGATTCGGTTTGGGTGGTGGTGGATAGGTTGACCAAGTCAGCTCACTTCATCCCAGTGTGTACTACTTATTCCTCAGAGTGGTTGGCAGAGATATTCATTCGTGAGATAGTGAGATTGCATGGAGTTCCCATTTCTATTATATCAGACAGAGGTACTCAGTTCACTTCTCAGTTCTGGAGGACATTTCAGCGAGAGTTGGGTTCACAGCTCTACCTGAGCACAGCATTTAATCCACAGACGGATGGGCAGTCTGAGCGTACTATTCAGATATTAGAGGATATGTTGCGTGCTTGTGTCATTGATTTCGGGGGTTTGTGGGCTGATTATTTGCCTCTTGCGGAGTTTGCTTATAATAATAGCTATCAGTCCAGCATTCAGATGGCACCGTATGAAGCTTTATATGGGAGGCGGTGTAGGTCTCCAGTCGGTTGGTTTGAGCCCGGCGAGGCTAGGTTGTTAGGGACAGAGTTAGTCCAAGATGCCTTAGAAAAGGTAAAGGTGATTCAGGAAAGACTTCGCACAGCTCAGTCGCGTCAGAAGAGTTATGCAGGACCGGAAGGTCCGAGATGTGTGTTATTCAGTAGGTGAGAAGGTATTGCTGAAGGTTTCGCCTATGAAGGGTGTTATGAGGTTTGGAAAGAAAGGAAAGTTGAGCCCAAGGTTCATTGGACCTTTTGAGGTGCTTAGGAAAGTTGGGGAGGTGGCCTATATGCTTGCTTTGCCACCCGGTTTGTCGTGAGTTCACCCGGTGTTCCATGTATCCATGCTCCAGAAGTATGTCGGAGACCCGTCTCATGTGTTGGACTTCAGCACGATACAGCTAGATGAGGATTTGACTTATAATGTGGAACCAATAACCATTTTGGGTCGACAGGTTCGTAAGCTGAGATCTAAGGATATAGCTTCAGTGAAAGTGCAGTGGAGAGGTCGTCCCGTGGAGGAAGCAAATTGGGAGACCGAGCAGGAGATGCAAAGCAGATATCCTCACTTGTTTGATGCTCCAGGTATGTTTCTTAACCCGCTCGCGGACGAGCGTTTGTTTAAGTTGGGGAGAATGTAACGACCCGGCCCGTCGTTACGGGAATTACCACCCTGTTACCTTGCATTTACATATATTATGCTTTTATATCAGTATTAGAGTATATCAGGTGAGTTAGGAGTGATTTGGATTGGAAATGAAGCAAATAGTATGTTTGAAGGAAGCTTGAATATGGGAAGTCAACCACGAGTTGACTATTGAGTTAGAGTGCTCGGAATCGGATTCTGATGATTCGACTAGTTCCGGGGGATCATTTATGACTTAGGAGAACAATCGGAATTGAATTCGGAGGTCCGGTGTAGTTTTAGGCTTGAATTGGCGAAGGTTGAATTTTGGCGAAAACGGGATGGTAGGTGATATTTTGATCCGGGGGTCGGAATGGAATTACGGACAATTTCTGTAGCTTCGTTATGTGATTTTGGATATGTCCGCAAATTTTCAGGTCATTCGGACATCGTTTGATCGGGTTTTGGATTGAATGTTAGTTTTGAAAGTTTTGAAGAAACTTAGGCTTGAATTCGTGAGTAAATGGTGATTTTGATGTTTAGTATGGTGTTTTTATGATTGGAACAAGTCCGTATCATGTTTTGGAGTACGTTGGTGGTTTTCGTTGGGGTCCCGGGGGCCTCGGGATGATTTCAGACCATCAACCGGGCATTTGGACTTGGCAAAAATTTGCAGAAAAACTGCAGGTTCTGTCCAGGCATTTAAGCCTTCGCGTTCGCGTGGCATGGGCCGCGTTCGCGAAGGTCAGACGGATCAAGCATCGCGTTCGCGATCGGGTGCGTCGCGTTCGCGTAGGCTAGGAACCTTATGCTTCGCGATCGCGTTCCTGAGGTCGCGTTCGCGTAAGTCAGCTGGAGTGGACTATCGCGTTCGCGTGACTGGGAGTCGCGAACGCGTAGAAGGAAAATAGGTGACTGGGAATCTTGTTCATCGCGAATGCATGGTTGGCGTCGCGTTCGCGAAGGGTAGCGGGGAGTTGAGCATCACGAACGCGTGGAATGCGTCGCGTTTGCGAAGAGTAAGAGGGAGTTGTTCATCGCGAACGCGTGGGAGCTCACGCGAATGCGTAGAACAAAATGTTCTGGCAGTGAATTTATATCACAGAACAGAGGGCTTACGGGTTTACACCCCCAAAACATAATTTTGAGCCCTAGAGAGAAGAAAACTCGAGGAAATCACTGAGAAGTCATCGGGTATTCGTCGGAGGTAAGATTCTTGACTCAAAAATATCATTTTATGGTAGAATTAACATCAATCTTCATGAAATTGGGTTGAAATCTTGAAGAAATGTGGCCTAGATATTGAAAACGGGATTTTGAGTTTTGGGAGGCCATTTGAACTCCGATTTTGATAAATTTTATATGCACGGACTCGTGGCGAGATGAGGGTCGCGTTGGTACTAATTTCGGAATTTTCCGAGCAGTGGGCCGGGGTCGGGTTTTACCAACTTGGTGTATTTATGCGAATTTCATGTAAATTGAAATGGGTTATGATTCTTTGACCCATAATTGATATAATTATTATGATTTGACTAGATTCTACACACGAGGCAGCAAATTTCAAAGGAAAAGGCATCGCGGATGAGTCTACGGCCGGCTAGAGGTGAGTAATTTGTGTATATGGTAGCCTGAGGGTTCGAAACCCCGGCTTAGCACATTGTGACGCTAGTAAGGCGTGGCTCGCACACCGTGGCAGGTGCGAGATTGATTATGACTAGGGATTGAGACTTGGTCCATCCCGAATGTGAATAATATGTTGTTAGTGTTGGAAATACAATGTATTTGCTATATTGTGGACTGTAAGCCTTGTTTGGGGCCTTGTGCCGATCTGTAGCGTCCTTAGAGGAC
>JASVEL010002664.1:0-69343 GCA_032618575.1 Nicotiana noctiflora | reverse complement strand
AAGCGTAATAGGCGCCGTGATCACTTCTGATTAAGGGAGCTATCCATATCCGCCTAAAATGGCTATCGAGGTCACGACTCATCTAATATGTCCGAAATAACCTCCTAACGTGGGCCCGATCCCCAAAAAGGTCAACTCTTAAAGCAATGTCTATAAATACCAAAGGAGGAGCCAAAAAAGGGGGTTCCACTCTCTCCCTATGGGGACTCTAAAAAATACAGAGTATAACACAGAGTGAGAACCTAAGATAAAAAAACAAAATGAAGGTAGATCGAACAAAACATGATTGTAAAGATCTGAACATCTTCATGGAGACAGATTACTCTATTATCATGAATAAAGATCACTCATATTTTCTGTTACTAATACAAGTATTTCCATTATTTTTTCCCTTGTTAAATTTTGGATGTGTTACGACTTGCTATGATTGACCTTTCATTTACATTGATTATTTTGAATTCATAAATGCTCGTTAACATATTGAGTCAAACAATTTGGCGCCGTCCATGGGGATTTCCTAGAAAGATCGCGTAGGCCTTCCTGAAATCAAAAACGAAAGGAAAACACCAAGGAAAGGGAAAATAACCCAATCAGAGCAAGCCTGGTTCATCTCGTCCGCACATAAGTACTCGGGTTACGAGCCCTCGACTCAAACTACTCAACGAATGTTTTATGACAGTTGAACTGAGACTCAGGCCATGAGCCTTCGCCGAATTAATTCGACCATGGCTGAATCAGTACTCAGGCTACGAACCCTCAACTCAAATTACTCAACGAATATTCAACGACGGTTGAACTCGGAGTCAGGCCATGAGCCTTTACCGAATTAATTCAACCATAGTTGAATCAGTACTCAGGCTACGAGCCCTCGACTCAAATTACTGAATGTTCAACGACAGTTGAACTAGGACTCAGGCCATGAGCCTTCGCCGAATTTAGGGGTGGGCATATATCGAGTAAAACCTATAACCCGGACCGTTAATTCTTTACTAGGTTATCGGTATTGGGTTATTGGGTTAACGGTTCGGTAACGTGGTAAAATAAAACTTTTATTGGGTTATTGGTTCGGTCTCGGTTTGCATTTTTGTTATTGGGTAAAAATCGATAACCCAATAAGAATAAAATAATTTACTAATCTACCCTTAAGTATATACTAGGGTTTTATTTTACTAATTCCCTTCCGTCTTCAGTTCACTCAGTCTTTGTCTCTCTCATTGTATTTCCACCTTAGCCTCCAACTTCAAACAGTCAATCGCATCGTGTAACGCCAGACGCCTGAGCCTCAACTCTCAAGCTCACCACCAGTTATCCGCTAGACGCCACGCCAGTGCCTGAGCTTCACCAGTTCTCTGCCAGTCACGTCGATTCACTCCCTCACTTGTCAATCATATCGTGTAAGTTTTGGCTCAAGATTTTTTGTTTACTTCTTGTTAAATTTTCTGTTTGCTCAAGATTTTTGACTCTGTTTGCTTCTAATTTTTGCCTCTATTTGCTTCTGATTTATGTTTTCTGTTTGCTAACCGCCAGTCTTGGTGTCTTCTCTACTCATGTGAAATTTATGGTTAGAGGAGTAGCAACTTTTTGATATTCAATTTGAGTAATTGAGCACTTTTAATTTTAGTTCTATCTTATCGGGTAAACTGATAACCGAACCGATAAGAATTAATAACCGATAAGCCGATAACCGATAACTAATATCTTATTGGTATGGTTATGGGGTTATGATATTTGTAAACCGATAACCTATAGGCAAAACCGATAATTTCCAAAATCGAACCGAACCGACCGATGCCCACCCCTAGCCGAATTAATTCAACCATGGCTGAATCAGTACTCAGGCTACAAGCCCTCGACTCAAATTACTCAATGAATGTTCAATGACAATTGAAGTGGGACTCAAGCCATGAGCTTTCGCCGAATTAATTCAACCATAGTTGAATCAGTACTCGGGCTACAAGCCCTTAACTCAAATTACTCAACGAATGTTCAACGACAGTTGAACTGGGACTCAGGCCATGAGCCCTCGCCGAATTAATTCAAACATAGTTGATCATTACTCGGGCTACGAGCCCTCGACTCAAATTACTCAACGAATGTTCAACGGTAGTTGAACTGGGACTCAGGCCATGAGCCTTCACCGGATTAATTCAACCATGGTTGAATCAGTACTCGGGCTACGAGCCCTCGACTAAAATAATTCAATGAATGTTCAACGATAGTTGAACTGGGAATCAGGCCATGAGCCTTTGCCGAATTAATTCAACCATAGTTGAATCAGTACTCGGGCAACGAGCCCTCAACTCAAATTACTCAACGAATGTTCAACGACAGTTGAACTGGGACTCAGGCCATGATCCTTCACCGAATTAATTCAACCATAGTTGAATTAGTACTCGGGCTACGAGCCCTCGACTCAAATTACTCAATGATTGTTCATTGGTAGTTGAACTGGGACTCAGGCCAAGAGCCTTCGCCGAATTAATTCAACTATAGTTGAATCAGTACTCAGGCTACGAGCCCTCGACTCAAATTACTCAATGAATGTTCAACGACAATTAAACTGGGACTCAAGCCATGAGCCTTCGTTGAATTAATTCAACTATGGTTGAATCAGTACTCGGACTATGAGCCCTCGACACAAATTACTCAACAAATGTTCAACAAAAGTTGAACTGGGACTCAGGCCATGAGCCTTCGCCGAATTAATTCAGCCATAGTTGAATCGTTACTTGGGCTACGAGCCCTCGACCCAAATTACCCAACGAATGTTCAACGACAATTGAATTGGGACTCAGGCCATGAGCCTCTGCCGAATTAATTCAACCATAGTTGAATCAGTACTAGGGCTACGAGACCTCGACTCAAATTACTCAATGAATGTTCAACGATAGTTGAACTGGGACTCAGGCCATGAGCCTTTGCCGAATTAATTCAATCATAGTTGAATCAGTACTCATGCTGCGAGCCCTCGACTCAAATTATTGAACAAATGTTCAACGGCATTTGAACTGGGACTCAGGCCTTGAGCCTTCGCCGAATTAATTCAACCATAGTTGAATCAGTACTCGGGCTACAAGCCCTTGGCTCAAATTACTCAACGAATGTTCTACGACAGTTGAACTGGGACTCAGGCCATGAGCCTTTGCCAAATTAATTCAACCATAGTTGAATCAGGCTATGAGCCTTTGCCGAATTAATTCAACCATAGTTGAATCAATACTCGGGCTACGAGCCATCGACTCAAATTACTCAACGAATGTTCAACGACAGTTGAACTGGGACTCAGGCCATGAGCCTTCGCCGAATTAATTCAACCATGGTTGAATCAGTACTCGGGCTACGAGCCCTCGACTCAAATTACTCAAGGAGTATTCAACGACAGTTGAACTGGGACTCAGGCCATGAGCCTTCACCGAATTAATTCAACCATAGTTGAATCAGTACTCGGGCTACGAGCCCTCGACCCAAATTACTCAACAAATGTTCAATGATAATTGAACTGGGACTCATGCCATGAGCCTTCGCCGAATTAATTTAACCATAGTTGAATCAGTACTCGGGCTATGAGCCCTCGACTCAAATTACTTAATGAATGGTCAACGATAGTTGAACTAGAACTCAGGCCATGAGCCTTTGCCGAATTAATTCAACCATAGTTGAATCGGTACTAAGGCTACGAGCCCTCGACTCAAATTACTAAGCGAATGTTCAACGACAGTTTAACTGGAACTCAGGCCATGAGCCTTCGCCGAATTAATTCAACCATAATTGAAAGAGTACTTGGGATACGAGCCCTCGGCTCAAATTACTCAATGAATGTTCAACGACAGTTGAGCTGGGACTCAGGCCATGAGCCTTTGCCGATTTAATTCAACTATAGTTGAATCAGTACTCGGGCTACGAGCCCTCGACTCAAATTAATCAACGAATGTTCAACGATAGTTGAATTGAGATTCAGGCCATGAGCCTTCGCCGAATTAATTCAACCATAGTTGAATCAGTACTCGGGCCACGAGCCCTCAACTTAAATTAATCAACAATTCCTCAACGACAATTGAATTGGGGGAAGCACAAATGAAACAAGCAGTTATCGAGCAATGCAAAAAGGGAAGCTCCCCCTTGATTTAAATGGACAATCATGAGCCACGCCCGTCCACACCAAACCAAACATTATCCAAAAAAAAACAAAAAAAAAAGAGGAACAACAATCTATGGCAACAACCGTTAGAAAGAAAAAAAATCAATCACTCTTTTTCACTCGGGACCATCCGCACCGTCGCCTGCGTCGGTCGCACCATCTCCTGGTTTTGCTGCCTCGCCACCCGTTCCACTTTCGCCATTACCCATAGTTACTATACCATTGCCAGCTCTCGCCAGACTCCCACTAGCACCATCGTCAATACCGGGCATCGCAGCATCGAAACCACATTCGACATGAGCCTCTAGCGCCCTCTGGCGCGCCCCTTTGCATACCACTTCAGAAATGATGCTGGCTTTGAACAGGTGCTTCTATACGTCCCGCTGGGCCTCGGAATAAACCCAAACCTCACGGGAGCCACCCATAAAGGCGGATTGATCTTGGATGCACCTTTTCTCTTCCACCAAAAGCGCGATTTGCCCGCCGCATCCTGAGCGCCCCGCTCTATAACCCTAATCCACTCCTCAAGACTACTCTTCCTGAAGGCGGCAATAGCTCCCACCAACGACAACTAGAAATTGTTAGCACGGATAACCCCCTGCAATTCATCCGCCCGGGCCGAGGCTTCGGCCAACCTTCGCTTCAAAGCGGCCACTTCTCCTTCCAGCGTAGCAACCTTCCCACTCCATTCTGAGGTAACCTCCATCACCTTGGTCAAGCATAAGCGCTCACACTATAACGAAGCCCTCCGCCCAGCCTCGAGTTCATCACCCATCCGACACAACTGATCCTCCAAGGCCCTTATGCGACCAAGCGCCTGGTTCGCCTGCAACTCCCTCCTCGCCAACTCTTCAACTAACGCTCGATTACGGGGATCCGTCCTTATATGCTCTCTAAGTACCCGACACTTGTTCCGGTAATGATGACAATCTGTCAAGTACGCGTAAAAGCACCCCGGACCGAACATTGGCCCGGCGAAGGCTCTCCACCTACAACAAAAATTCCTGCAAAACAAAAAATGAGAGTTCAGATAGGGGTACGGAAGCTTGTAAGAAGAGGGAAATAAATAGCAAACAAACAAACGGTCACCTAGGAATACGTACCCTCATCCTCATCACTGCTACCTCGTTCATCAAACCAACATCTATCACCCCCCTCAACGACTCGTTCTCAACTAAAGAACACAACTGACCAAGTTGCGACGCCAAAGCAGAGTCCAGCAACAACAAATTCTCATTCACAGGGATTTCAACAACGCGTGGTCTCCCGTCCGGATGGACCGCCGCATTCGTGATCCCATCACAAAACATGCGGACATACTCAGAGTCCAAGTCAAAGTCAGACGTAGAACCCTCTCCCACCGCCGCCACCTCGGTCAAATGAGTGCTCAAACTGCCAATGTCCACGACCACCCGAGAAGGTTTGCCCAACTCGACCATAAGAGTGGAAGACTGAGTAGTAGGAGCGGCACTTCCCTCTTGATCCTCTCGAGCCTAAGCCTCATTTCCTCCTGGCCCGTCATCTTGAACATGCACCGCGTGCACATCCTTTCTCGCCCCAGAAGGGGGGAATCCACGTTTATCACAATAGGGAGAACGGTTCGAGCCGCTGCTGATGGAGCTGGGGGAGAAATAATCTTGCGCCTCACCAAAGGCCTATCTTCCTCATCACAAGAAGACGAGCCGTCTCGTGGGCGGACGGTCCCCGATAGACCTCCGCCACAAATTAAGGGACGTGAAGGAGACGACGCCACGGAAAACTCGACCGATGTGGCCCTGGGCACCTTGCTTGGCACTAGCGTAGCAAAAAACCTGCAAATCACACCAGGCCGCCGAAACTCCAATTGAGGGGCTCTACCTCGGTACACCATTCCTGAAAACAAAGGACTGCGTCAGTCCCAGGTTGTATTAAAAATTAGAATAAATCACAGACGGAGAGTGCAAACCTCTTACCTACAGCTGGCCCCCGACCATATTTCCCCTAAAAAGACGGGCACGAGCAGACCCCCTCGATGTGCGGAATAATAGCTTCGAGCCACCCGTGGAAACCGGTGAATAAAGACAGAGGCGACCTGTCAGCTACAGGAACAATAACGAAAATAATGATTATCCAAAAATAAGAAGAGGAAGAGAGTCAATCCTACTACTTAAAAAAGTAAAACTCACGTCTGTAATTCCAAGTCTCTGGGAATCCTGGAGAGGGCGCCACCAAATGCTCGGTCCGAATATAGAAAAATTGTTCAAATGGGCGAGGTTCGGCCTCGTTATCTAGAGCAGCCGTCAACCCCTTCGAACCACGTGGGCTCATCCGGAGCATACTCCCCCGCACTCGCTGGGGGGGCATATAGAGCAAGCACATGTTGCAGCGTGACAGTCTTTCCAACTAACTCCGCAAATTTTAGAAACATCGCCAGAAGTTTGTATAGAGACGGGGTGAGTTGCCCCGGGAACACGTTGTAGTATCGACAAAAGTCGACTACCAAATTGAGGAGTGGGACCCTGAATCCCAGCCTGAGAGGGTATGAGTAAAAAACACAGTACCCAGTATGGTCGGTATGGACCCTCTCCTCTAGCCGGGCGAGCATGATGTCAGCATGAAAAGGCACGAGCCCTTGTTCCCGTAATTGGGTCATACCCACTTCCCCCATCAACGGGGCTTCATACACTGGGTCATCCCCACCGTCGACGGTGAAATCCATCGCCATGCTCCTAGCTGTGGGAAGAATTTCATCTACTAGCGGAGCTCTCTCAACTTCATTTTGCCCGTCATCCCCGAGCACCGGAGACAAGCCTTCAATCACCGGAAGGCTAACCGGTGCCACTGTCGGGAGAACTTCACGGGAGGAAGAACCAGCCATTGATCAAGTTGCTTAAAGATTAAAAGAAGGGTTTTGGATTCAACTAAGAACTAGTTAGACCTTTTCACAGAAAAGAAAGAATCCTAAAAGTTCACAAGAAACAAGAGCTGCAAATGAACCAGAGAATGTTAAGAATCAAGTATCCCAAACCGTCTTATAGGCAGCAAAATCAATTTTCGGGAAAACCGACAGGTGCCATTAAACGGATAATCCAACCGTCAAAAAATGGTTCGATTCTACCGAAACGAGCGCCACCACGATAAAGGATATAAAGCATTTGTTCGGTCATGATCGCTGCCTCGATCATTACAGAAAAATGGATGACTTACCACATAGGGCGGTTAGATCCTACGTCCTCAAAGTTCATATGGATAGTACGTACCCCAATTCACGATTTTAGCATACCGACTATTTCCCTTCGCCGGCAATAATCGTATACGAGATTGGACCTTCATTATGCGAGAGGAAGAGGGGAAGAGACGCCATGACCTCGTCACGAGCAGTCGCCATTCCCCCTCTTGCCCGAAAAGGGTTTACTTCTCGATCGATGAAATACGCTCATCAGGTTCGACCTCGAGGCGACCATGATAAGCGGAGAGACTAACTGTATGGGTCATCATTCGATTCCACGACAATCAACAAGACCGATCGTTCCTTTCGACTAAAGCAAGCGTAATAGGCACCGTGATCACTTCTGATTAAGGGAGCTATTCGTATCCCCCTAAAACAACTATCGAGGTCACGACTCATCTGATATGTCCGAAATAACCTCCTAACGTGGGCCCGATCCCCAAAAGGTCAACTCTTACAGCAATGTCTATAAATACCAAAGAAGGAGCCAGAAAAGGGGGTTCCACTCTCTCCCCATGGGGATTCTAAAAAATACAGAGTATAATACAGAGTGAGAACCCAAGACAAAAAAATAGAATGAAGGTAGATCGAACAAAACATGATTGTAAAGATCTGAACCTCTTCATGGAGAGGCAGATTACTCTATTATCATGAATGAAGATCACTGATATTTTCTGTTACTAATACAAGTATTTCTATTATCTTTTCCCTTGTTAAATTTTGGATGTGTTACGACTTGCTATGATTGACCCTTCATTTACATTGATTGTTTTGAATTCATATATGCTCGTTAACATTTTGAGTCAAACCAGACTTGATATTTCTTGAATGTATTTCTTGCGTTTTCTTTGTTTATTAGCTAGTGACCTTATCATTTTGGGTTACTATTTACATATGTTCAACCATCGTGAAGGTTGTTATTGATTTGTTGCATCGTTTAAATTTGGAAGATTTGGTCAGCACGTAGAGTATGTGTAGTGGGATTTTGATGCACTTTAAACTGATCGAAGTAATGAGGCAGTAGAAGAACGAATAGGAAGATATTTTAGGTAGTGATTAGCTAGATACATTGCTTATTTTCCACTTTCCAATTTCTCGCCATTTGCTGCATTTATTAAACGTTTTAGGATAGGAAGACTTGGCTCATTATTCTACTATTTAATTTGCTTGAAAATCGAAATAACATATGGGTGCATTTCTGTTTATTCTGTTGTTGTCGTGAAGATTGGAGTGATTATGTGACGACCTAAAGGGTCATTACCTCTTTTCCTCATTTGTTTCGTGCTTATGATGCCTTGAAAATCTTATTTTATATTGCCTCAATTTACGTGCACAGTCCGGGCGCGTAGCCGGAAAGTTTTTATGTTGAAATATGTGAATTCTGTGAAAACTTTGAAGAATTTTGATATTAATATGATTATAGTTAACTTTGGTCAATATTTTTGTAAACGGACCCGGACCCGAGATCGGACTGTCTCAGAAGGTCCATAGAAAATATGGGACTCGGGCATGTGCCCGGAGTCGAAATTCGAGGTCTAGAACCTGAGTAAAAGAATTTTTCTGTTAAATTATTTTTTTGAAATTATTAAGGAAAATAAGAATAAAAATTGATTAAAAGACTATGGTATCAGGCTCATATTTTGGTTCTGATACCCGGTACAAGTCTTATATATTGTTTAAGCGCTTCCTGTAAAGTTTGGTTAAAAACGGATGTCGTTTAACGTATTTCGGACTTAAATGTCTAAAGTTGGAAGTTTATGAATTTTGGAAGGGAAATGATGATCTTGAGGCTTGATTAAATGATTTTGATGTTATTTTAGCAATTTGATCGATCGAATAAGTTCGTATGATGTTTTTGAGTTAGTTTACATATTTAGTATGCGGTCCCAAGAAGCTCGGGTGAGTTTCGGATAGGTTTGGGTTGCGTTATACTCGTTTTCTTATGCTTCGACATCGTTTCTTCAATTATAAATGATATCATATTGAAAATATAAGCCTCAATTACTGTTTGGAATGAAGCATTTGATCCGTATCGTAATTATGGACCTGTAGCAAAAAGAATCATCGAATTTGGACATCGTATGAGGATTTTATGGCCATTTTACTATGGTTGCCCATATTTTCAGGTTAATGACGAAACTGTCCCTGATGACGTATTAAAAACCTACATTATTTGCAAATCTTAAAACCTACATATCTCCTTCGTTATTAGGTCAAATTGAGTGATTCAAAAGCCTAAATTCATTAGAATTTCACAAGGAATCAATTGGGAGCAGTAAAACGCACGAACAGTGTGTACCTATAATGAGCAGGTCGAGTTTTCTTCAAATTTTGGAATGGGAAGAAACTTCTGAGGCGATTTTTCAGAGAGAAAATCAGTGGGTATCACAAAGTAAGTGATTTGATTATTAAAACTCATTTATGGGTGATTATGGACTATAATCCCATTCTTTAATTCATGAAAAATAGTAGAAAAATAGGATTTTAGGGACTGAAATTATGAGACCTTTAGGGGTCTATTTGAGGGATCAAACGGACTCCGATTTTGGTGTTCTTTATATGTACGGAATTGGGAGAAGATGAAGAACACTTTTCTGTAAAAATTTCTGAGTTTCAAGAAGTGGACTCGGGGCTCGAGTTTTGTCTAATTTCAAAATTTTTGGAATAATGCTAGGAAATTCATATCTAGGCTATGGATGTTACCATTGAGTCTTTATTGATATTATCAAATTGATTATGCCTAGATATCACTGAATTGGAGGTTGAATCATGAGGTAAAGCAATAGTTGAGGATTAAGCGGACTTTAAGGCTTCGAGGTAAGTGTTGGATCTAACCTAGCTCAAGGGAATAGGATAAGAGTATAATAAATTGTTATTTGCTAATTGATCGAGTGCGATGTATAGGCGTGGTAACGAGTGTCTATACACCAGAGTCTAGCATGAACGTGGGTCTTTGTTTCTACATGTTTGTGAGATAATTTGGAACTCTCCTAAGCTAAATTATAATTTGCTACAAATGTGAAGAGTCTAAGAATAAACTTTGAAATATTAATATTTTGGAGCGTTGGCTCGAATGATAAATACTATTGAGTAAAAGTTGAAAGTATTGAAAGGAGATGTGATTAATCCATTGCCGGGATGGTCAAATATACTGAGTATTACCTTGCCTGGATGTGAAAGTTAATGATATTGTTCCCTTGCCGAGACTCAGTTGTTAATTGTGTTATTCCCTTGTCGGGACTCAGTTGTTAATTATGTTATTCCCTTGTCGGGACATTTATTATTATTGTTTATATCTCTCGCCCATTTGGTTGTGATTTCTGTTTGGGTGAGGAAGAGTGATAATGCGCGAAGGGTCATTCCGTGCCATTTTTAATTATATTTGCATGAAGAAACATTCAATGCCAGTGTTGATTATATTTACACGAACGGTCATTCCGTGCCATGCTATGAGAGTACTGTGAATAAAGCATGAAGGGTGATGCCATGCATTATGTTGATTTCTTTGGGTAAGGATGAGAGTAAAAGCACAAAGGGTGATGTCGTGCATTCTGTTTGATTGCTTTGGGTGAGAATGAGAGTAAAAGCACGAAGATTGATGCCATGCAATTGTTGGATTTCTTATTTTTGGTATTTATTATTGTGCCATGTATCTTAATTACACTGATTGTTTTTATATTCTGCTTGTGCTCCCTATAGTATGTTTTCCCTCATTCCTCACTATTTAGTTCGGTACTTCGTTTCCTTTTATTGTACATATATATATATATATATTTTGAATTGCATAGGTTTATGTGAGTGTCTGGTCCTATCCTTGTCACTACTTCGACGGGATAGGCCACACACTTACCAGCATATGGGGTCGGTTGTGCGGATGCTACACTCCACGCTCTTTTTGCGCAGATATAGGTTTCGGACAGCAACTGTAGCAGTAGTGCGGGTGTTGGTACTTCGACCATCGAGACACCGAGGTAGCCTTGTAGGCGTCCGCATGACCTGTTGTCTCCTCTATCTTTACTTTCAGTCTGTTATCTCATGTATTCGAGACAAATAGTTTTATATTTCTTTTAGACAATTATGTGTAATACTATTAGCAGTTTGTGAGCTAGTGACACTAGGTTTTGCGTAGTGGTACATTTTCAAACTTCCGCATTGTTATATTATTTGGTTAAGCTTAAAGGTCTTCCGCATTTATTTAATTATTGATGATAGAGAATGTGTAATGTTTGGCTGGCCTAGCTCCGTCAGTAGGCGTCATCACGATGCCCGATTGTGGGATAAATCCGGGTCGTTGCAGATTCCTCTATTTGTTAATTGTTGGATCTCAATAGTTTGGTTAAATTTGCTAATTTCACACACCTTATTGTCTTAAGGTTATTAAAAAGCTCATTTCCTAAGGCAAAACAAAAATCAGATGTTGATAGTGTCGATGATAATTGTGAAGATATGTAAACGAAATTGAGGCTCGTGGTTACTCGAATTGGTTATAGCTGCACATGACATTGTCACAACATACGCAATTAGATATTGGGATATTATTCATCAAATGAATTACTTAATTAGATTAAAGGAATCATGAGTGCATTTCATGTGACCCGACTCCAATTTCGAACAAGGTTAGATAAATCCGGTCGTGAACCACGGGTGCATTTCATGTGATAAGATTTGCGATATTTTTTAAATAATAGATGAGTTGCGCCGCCAAACAAAAATACATAAATTGTGGGGCCCTCTTTAAATGCTATATGAAAATACTTAGAATTCGGGAGGACCATTTAGCGAATCTCATGGTCTTACCCAAAGATAAAATATGTGTAGTTGCTTTAGGCGCGTATTTTAATAATATTACCTATCTAAATACAGGTGCACATTTATGTGACCCAAATCCAAATCTCAATGGAGTCGAAATGTGTTGACAACCATGGGTGCACTGGTGCTACATGGTTTGAGATGCATTTTCACAATGTTGCAATTCTTATTAAAATAAAAATAAAGGCGCGTTACTAATAAAAGGCACATAAGTTAGAAATTTTTTTGAAATCAGATAAATAAGCTAAACATGACAGTTGAGCGACCGTGCTAGAACCACGTAACCCGAGAATGCCTAACACCTTCTCCCGGGTTAACAGAATTCCTTACTCGGATTTTTGGTTTGCGGACTGTTAACAGAGTCATAATCTCCTCGGTTCGGGATTCAACCGGTGACTTGGGACACCATTAATCTACCAAGTGGTGACTCTGAATCTTATTAACAAATCCCATTCTGATTGTCCTTTAATTGGAAAAAATACATTTACGCCCTTGCGGGTGTAGTGAAAAGGAGGTGTGAAAGCTCTGGCGACTTTGCTGGGGATACAAACTTAGAACTTCGGTTCAGGGTTTAAGAATTTGAGCTTAGAATCATTGTTGTGTTTGGCTTTATCTGATTTTCCTACATGTTCCATGCCTAATGTGCAAAATGTTTCTTTTTCCCGCTTTGATATAAACTGTGGAAAAACCCTTCTCTTATCACCTTTGGGGATGTGCTTACTGGTTGAGACTCCCTATTCTGTTAGTGTCACACCAGAAATAAGAAAGAGGCCGGACAAGTTACTAAGCTGGATGGCCTTTTGGTTCTGGTACGTAGCCCCCTCCTCGACTCGAGTAGTCCGCTCGAATACATAGTCTAGAACATATACCCGGGTTTTAAAACCTAGAAAAACAAAAACTCATGCTGGATTCCTGGATAGGACGCTTGTTTGCCTCATGTGCATCTTGTGCTTTATCGCTTTGATATTATTTGACCTGTATCTATGAACTATGCTGACCCTTCTCTTCTCACCTCCATGGATGTGCTTACTGGTTGAGACTCCCTATTATGTTAGTGTCATCACTTGAAATAAGAAAGAGTCCGGACAAGTTACTAAGCCGAACGATCCCGCGGGTCCCCATTACGTAGCCCCCTCCTCGACTCGAGTTGTCCACTCGGGTACACAGTCTAGAACACATACCCAGGTTTTGAACCTAGAATAACTTGACTTCATGCCGGATCCCTAGTAGGAGCTCTTATTTGCATCACGTGTATGTGACTTAGGGGACTCCTCACAGGGGTTGGGTCCGTCTAGGACAGGTAACCGGGTATGAAAAAGACCACCCTGCTGTATTGCATTTATTTGTCTCGGACTCACATGGTGACCGGCTTGAATATTGAGAAACTTTGAACAAAAAGAGAGAAATATCAATGTAGAGAGTTAACTAAAAAAACTAATTTCAAAATAGAGTTGAAACTCTACCGAATTTTTTAAGAGAAAAA
Source organism: Nicotiana noctiflora (assembly GCA_032618575.1). NCBI lineage: Eukaryota > Viridiplantae > Streptophyta > Magnoliopsida > Solanales > Solanaceae > Nicotiana > Nicotiana noctiflora. The sequence goes on along the minus strand of JASVEL010002664.1, from coordinate 55,705 downwards.
AAAGAAGAAAAGGGAAAAAGGAAAATTTGTTCTTAAAAGATGGTGTGTGTATTTTTCAATCATAAAAGAAAAGAATATAAAAGAGTTTTATTTTCAAAAAGCTTGTTGAAAAGAAAATATACAAAGAGTTTTGTTTGTCGAAATGGTGTATTTGTCAAAAGACTCTTGTTTTCGAAAATAGTTAGCTTATTTGCCCGAACTACGCTGGTTTGATTCTCACCGGATGTGAGATACGTAGGAAACCCTCATCAGGTCCAACCACCCCTTTTGAAAAATAGTCAAAAAAATCAAAAAGTTTAATTTTTATCCAATAAGTCAGGTGACGCCATTCTTGCTGAAAATTAAGCCGAATGTCCCCAAAAGGGCGCCGGAAGGTTGTTTCTACAAGAACAGCCACCCTGAATCATTTTAAAACGGTTTGCGGGCACAACCTTAAAATCTCCCTTTTGGAAGTGCTAAAAATCCGTATCTGTAAAACTAAATCTTCGTTTTCGTAAAAAAAAACCAAATTTTACAAAAATAGCCACTTTATTTTTTTAAGTCAAGATAAGTCATTACATGGCCAGTTTTCTTTAAATAGTCACAGTTGATGTTGAAGTCTTCTGAGTCTTTCGCAGGCCTACGACGATGCTTAGTGATGCCCCACGGTCCCAGGATTTTAAGCTTTGATGTACTCTTGATCGAGTTTTTTATCATAGAGTTTGTATTTTGTTATTTTGAGTATGCTTTTGTAGTTTCCCTTCAAGAAAAAAAATTTGGAAAACCCTTCAAAACAAAACAGAAAAACAAAAACAACAAAATTTTGCATTCAATTTGCAAGAACTACTTTTGGTCTGATTCATACGAAGTCATGATACGTAGGCAATCCACGTAGGATTGAAACATAACCAAAAGAAAGGAAAAGTAAAAACAAAGAGGAAAAAACACTGAAAAGGAAAAAAGGAAAAGGCAATAGTGGAAAAGCAAGAAAGAAAGAAAAGAAAGATCAAGAAAGGAAAAATAGGAAAAAGTGAAGAAAAAAAGAAGAATAAAGAAAAAGGGTAAAAAAAGGAAAAACAAAAGAAGAAAAGTTTGCAATTGAAAAGCTGGGATGACGCATGCGCCCGATCAAAAGCTGTTACCAATATGTTACATGCCCTAACGCTAACGTGATGGTTTCATTTTGTCATGTCATTCCAGAAAGGTGGTTGGTTTGTGGTTTGAGAGTGGTAACTCATTTTTACAACATAAGGACAAAAGGCAGTTGGCATCGTGGTAGAGCATTCCTACAAAACCCGGGCAAAAACCAAACTGAACATGACAGGCCAAGAATCAGATACCAGTATTGTGAACCCATCAAAAGAGGTGGAAGTGGTAGATGTTAAAGCAATGAAGGAAGAAATGTATAAGTTTAGGCAACAGATGGCTAAGATGCATCAGTCCTGGGCTAAGGGTCAGCCGGCGCCAATTTATCCCGCCAGTCCAGCATATATCCCACCTTTGGCTCAGTCTTAGAAGCTTCCTCCTGCGAATGCATCTTCGCCTTTCCCTTTCTACCAAACCGAGTTATGGAACCACCTCTTATCTTCTCCAAGCTCCACCACCCAAACAAAACCCTCTTCCGCCATTCACCCCTGTCTTTATGGAGCCACCACCTGCCACACTACAAAGATCTTCTAGTGAGCCAGTGTTTCAAACTCATGACAGCCAGTACTACCCTCCTAAGCCTACCTTTAAGGCTCATGAGCCATATTCTTACACCCCTTACTTCGAGCTCCTGGTGGAAACCAAAAAGCCGCTTAATGATCCGGAACAGGAAGAGATCTTTCGAAAAGTAAAAAAGCCGGGAGCAATCCTTCAGGAACATGAAAATGATGGATGGACAAGTCAGTGTGGACTATAAAGATTTGTGTCTATTCCCGAATGTGTAGTTACCCGCAGGGTTCAAAATGCAAAAATTTGATCTTTATGACGGCCATGGTGACCTAGTGGCCCACCTTAGGGGATTCTGCAGTAAGATGAGAGGAGCCGGAGGACGAGATGAGTTGTTAATGGCATACTTTATTCAAAGTCTTAGTGGTGCTACTTTGGAATGGTACATGCAGCAAGATCATGCACGATGGTACACTTGGGATAATTTGGCCCAAGCATTTGTAGGTCATTTTCAATATAACCTCAAAATTGTCCCAGATCATCTCTTATTGACCAAAATTGAGAAGAAATCAGTGGAGAGCTTTAGAGAGTATGGATTTCGGTGGAGGGAACAGGCTGTAAGGGTCGATCCTCCAATGAAGGAAGGAAAAACGGTTGATTATTTTTTGTAAGCTTTGGAGCCTACCTACTATGGTCACCTAGTGTCAGCAGTGGGAAAATCTTTTAACGGGGTAGTGAAAATAGGAAGTATGGTTGAAGAGGGGCTCAAATCCGACAAAATCATGAGCTATTCAGTAATCAAGGCAACTACCCAGGCTATCCAGAGTGGAGGGGCACTGGGAAAGAAAAAGAAAGAAGATGTGGCGGTAGTTGACTCGAGAACTTGGTCCGGGGGCCTATCACCCTATTACCCTCAACCTCGACCCCATCCCCAAATCTACTCCCATAATCCACAGCACTATCACCCATCCCGTGGTCCTCACTTCTCTGTTTACCATGCCCACACATATCCCCATTTTCCTACCCATACGCCATGGCATGCACACACTTCACAAAACACTTACCCAACTCAAACACTTACCCACCTCTAAGAGCCTACAGGAATCCTCCTAGAGCAGGTTTGCGAGCTAGCCAAAATTTCAAGCAAGAGGGGGCACAGAAGCAGGAAACTTTTACCCCCATCAGAGAGTCATATGTGGAATTGTTTGAGAAACTAAAGAATTATAACTTGATTGCATCAATCCCTCTGAATCAGGTGGACATGCGTGCAAGAATCTTTGACCATTCTAAAAGGTGTGAATACCATTCTAATGCCCAGGTGCATGATGTCGAAAGTTTTCGAGATTTGAAAAAAGAGAGATAGAAAGAATGAATCAGGAAGGGGTAATTACGGTCCAGGACCGTGCCACCCAGAATATTACACAGAATCATTTACCTGCACATGATGGTGCACATTTTGTGGGGAAGATCCATGGCACGGAAACATGGTGAATGAAGGCCCCAACAATTTTGATAGGCAATCCAGTGGTTAAGATGTTGAGTTTGATAATTGGAAAGACGCTCCATCTCTTGGTTAACTAGAGTGTAGCTTTGGTGGTTTATCTTGTTGTCATTTCTATTGTACAAGTTATTTCAGGGTTTTAATCCGTATATTGTTTTGTGACTCAAAACCCTTCTATATTTTCACTTTGACTTGTTTTTGTAGTCATAATAGCTTGTCTAGTGCTGTCTAGGTTTGTTTGCTTGTTCTGTTGATTAAAACCTTTCACCGTCAGTCTAATGCAATTCTTTATTTCTTGCCATTTCTAGCCATTTTGTTTAGTTTTCTTCTCCTTTTACAATTCTTTTCATGCTGGTTTTGGTGACATGACATGCACGTATAATTCTCAGCCTGGTTTTAAAAGTCAGTTTGGTAATGAAGCGATGAAACAATGTTGATAATGTAAGGACGTTCGAGGGAAATAAGTAAGGGCATTTTAAGATCACTTCAAGCCCAAATTTTGTGAAGCTAGGGCAGATGGAACATAAATAAGTATTGAAATGCGTCATGCCGTATCGGTTTGAAGCCAAAGGCAAGTTTGCCCCAAGTCTACAGGGAGCATCCGTGGTACCGAGATTATTGTCCAATGGTGCTAGGTAATTGACAAATACAGAAGGCACATATGTGAATCAATCAAAAGTTGTTATGTGTGTTTTCCTCAGCTTGTTTAACTGTGTAGTTTGTACTTGGCATGTTTTGGAGATTGGAATGACGAGGGTATTTTATTCTGCTATCCAAATACTTTATCCTTTGTTACCCCTTTGAGCATCGGTTATTTTCTTGCATACCCCTCTTTCGGAATCAATAATAAAACTTGTAAGCCCGAGCGGGGAAAGTAAGTGGAGAAACAAGGGAAAAACAATGAAAAAGAAAAAAAAAGAGCAAAAAAAGAGAAAAGAAAAAACGAAAGAAAAGAAAAAGAAAAAAGAGAAAAGAAAAAGAAAGAAAAGAAAAGAAAAGAAGATAAAATAAAAGAAAAAGCAAAAAGAGAAAAGAAAAGAAAAGAAAAGAAAAGGAAAAAAAAGAATGAAAAGAAAGAAAAAGAAAAGTGGAAGAAGGAAAGATCGCAACAACAAAAGTAGTCACCTGAACTACGTTTGACTTGATCCCGAAAGGGTACATAGGCAGCCTCGCTCTAATGTTCAGTCACACAAAAATAAAAGTCCAAAAGTCACCCCAAATGGAAACTAGGCAGAAGTTATGGTTGTTGTGGTAAATCTAATTCTAAAAATTGTAATTTTTTGAACCCATGTTGAATTGTTTTGGGCCTTTAATATCCTTTCTTTCTAACCCTATCCAAAATCCTACATTACGGTCCAAAGAAAGACCTTCTGATCAATTTTTGTGAGATTCTAAGTCAAGCAAGCAGAGGTGGATCATATAAGGCGCGACACTCTAGTCCAAACGAAGGAAATTAGGAATGAGGGAGTCTTGTTGGTGAGAAACCTCGCGGGTACCCCAAGGCAATAAAAGATGAGAGAAATGAAAAATGAGAGAATCTTATTGGTGAAAACCTTCACGGGCACCATAAGGCAACGATGAGATGAGAGAAAATTCAAAATGAGAGAGGCTTGATGGTGAAAATCCTTCGGGCACTACAAGTTAAATAAGGATTGTGAATCAGGTCGGGTAATAGAGCATTGAAGCCTAGTTTCATGGCAAAAGGTACAACAAGAGCTGGACATCAGATTTGCTAAACATTGTAGGCTGCAGGTGCATGTCAAGGTCGATAGAGTCGGTATCCACGTCGGATGGTTCACTCCTCTCTAGGTTTCTTGTCAGGAATCGCCTCTTTCCATTATCCTTTACTATATTCCCCCCACCTTGTTTTACCCCACTGCCTGGGTTTATTGTTCAAACCAAGTGAGAAATGACTTCAAAATCTGCCACCAAGCTTTCCAATTAAACAAAATAAGACCTGATGAGCACATAAAGGCGTCAAGCCAGGAGAAAATAGAAGGCACACTGACTTGGCCACAATTAACATACTTTGGGATTTGTGTGAAATACAAGGGTTTGACTTAGGAACCATGCAACAGATGGAGGGTGTTTTGGTGAATAAATTAGAGGTATTCTCCGTATCAGGGGTAGCAAAGAAAGTGGTTAATCAATAAACAAGCAAAATCTTTGTGTGGGAATCAGTTATCGTAACAAATGAAGGAACAATAAACTCAAGGCCAAAGCCAGTGGTCAAGAAAGAATATCATATACACAAAGCAGGGACAATAGACATGCTGCGGGATTCATATGAGACATGAGGATTGGGCAGATGACCGTTCATGCAATGCAAAAAATGGAGGATGATGGGCCGCCTTCAAAGTTCAAGGCCACAAACCAACCATCACATTTTAAACTCACAAGTGTTTGTTATTTGAAATATGAACAAAGCAGTGCAAGAAAGTTGGTTCAATAGTAAGGGAACAAGAAAGGAAAGAAAAGAAAAGGAACAAGAGGAGAACCGAAAAAGGGAAGTTTTTTCAAATTATTAACCTTTGTCATTACTTTTGACAATGTTTCCTCCTAGGATTAAAGGGCCTAGTCTGATTGATTTTCCTCTAAATCAAAATCTTAGTCTGATAAATCTTTCTCCTAAGATAGACGACCTAGTTTGATAAACTCTATCCTAGGATCAAAATCTTAGTATGATGAATCTTTCTCGTAAGATAGAAAATATTAGTATGATAAATCTTTCTCCTAGGACAACAAAAACCTTAGTCTGATAAACTTCCTCCTAGGATCAAAGTCTTAGTCTGATGAATTTTTCTCCTAAGATAGAAGACCTAGTCTGATGAACCTTCTCCTAGGGTCAAAATCTTATTCTGATGAATCTGTCTCCTAAGATAACCAAAAATGGACCTAGTCTGATGAACCTTTTCCTAGGATCAAAATCTTAGTCTGATGAATCTTTTTCCTAAGATAACAAAATAGACCTAGTCTGATGAACCTTCTCCTAGGATCAACATCTTAGTCTGATGAGTCTTACTCCTAAGATAACAAAAGACCTAGTCTGATGAATCTTCTCCTAGAGTCAAAGTCCTAGTGTGACGAATTTTCTCTTAGGATCCAAAACTCTAGTCTGATGAATATTCTCCTAGAGTCAAAATCTTAGTCTTATGAATTGTTCTCCCAAGATAGAATCTTAGTCTAATGAATCTTTCTCCTAAGATATCGGAAAATAGACCTAGTCTGATGAATTTTCTCCTAGGATAAATGTCTTAGTCTGATAAAACTTTCTCCAAAGATAGTCAAAAGACCTAGTCTAATGAATATTATCCTAGAGTCAAAATCTTAGTCTGATGAGTCTTTCTCCTAATATAGAAAGCCTAGTCCGATGAATTTTCTCCAAAGGGTCAGAATCTTTGTCTGACGAATATTTCTCCTAAGATAACCAAAGATAGAAAACCTAGTCTGATGAACTTTCTCCTAGGGTCTGCATCTTAGTCTGATGAATCCTTCTCCTAAGATAATAGAAAGCCTAGTCTAATGAATATCTCTCCTAAGATAGAAAACCTAGTCCGATGAATTTTCTACTAGGATAAAAATCTTAGTTTTACTCACATGAGACGTACATGCCAATCAAGTCTTTATTTTTGCTCTCACCAGCGTATCAATAGCTTATGTAACAACTCACAAGTCTGCCCAGCCACAAAACTAGAGCAGAAAATTTTCTTTGTTTGTTTATTTTGTTGCAGTCAGAAGCCTACATGGAGAACAAGGGAATACATTGCAAGTTCAGCAATCAGGCGCCTACCTGGAGAACAAGGGAAGTACGATGCAATCTTTATCTTTCAAGATTTAATATTTGGTAACATAACCTGCCCAGTCACCAAACTGGGGCAAAAAAATTTCTTTTTTTGTCTACTTTGTTGCAGTAAGGAGCCCACGTGAATAACAAGAGAATACATTTCAAAATCAGCAATTAGGAGCCCACCTGGAGAACAAGGGAATATATTTCAAATTCAGCAATCAGGAGTCCACATGGAGATCCAGGGAATACGTTTCAAGTTGAGCTGTCACGCACCCACCTGGAGAACAAGGGAAGTATAATTCAAATTTTAGCGTTAAATTTTAACATTTGATAACATGATGTGCCGAGCCACCAAACTGGGGCAAAAAATTTCTTTGGTTGTCTATTTTGTTGTAATTAAGAGCCCACCTAGAGAATAAGAAAATAATTTTAAAGTATCACAGTCAGGAGACCCCCTGGAGAACAAGAGAATACTTTTCAGAACAATGGAATACTTTTCAAGCATCTCAGTTAGGAGCCCACTTAGAGAATGAGGGAAAACTTTTCAAGCATCGCCGTCAGGAGCCCACCTAGAGAACAAGGGAATACTTTTCAAGCATCGTAGTTAGGAGCTCACCTGGAGAACGAGGGAATACTTTCAAGCGCCAGCAACAAGGAGCCCGCCTAGAGAATAGAGGCACATATTTCAAAGCATCATTCGGAGGAATGGAAAAACATTGCCAATCATAATTCAAGGCAACAACAAGACTCCCATCGAAAGAATATAAGATACAAGTTCAAGGCAACACAAGAACAAGTTTGAAGACATAAATAGGATCTTTTGTAACTCATAGACCATAGCTTAGGCTAGTTCTTTTGTTTTACCACGGTGTAATAAGGAGGTCAGCGAGTAGTAGCAGCAGAGCAACAACAATGAGATCATAACTCCTGGTAGTCCCAGCTACTAAACATTCCTCAACTACACTAACCTGATTCCTGTTTAGCCCAGGATATATAGGAAACCTCTGAAGCAGGGTGCAGTCAAAAAATTTCAAAAATGCTTCACACAGAATACTTGAACGGGCAAAAATTGTTCATTTTCGCTCACTTATCTTTGCACGAAAACTCTTCGTATTTCCGGGCAAAGAGGGGCAGTTGTGAGCACGTGATTTTTGCCCTATATATGAATTATTCCCAAAAATTCAAACAAAATGATCTTTCTCTATTTTTATAATTTTTGTGAATTTTGTGTCATTTTTTGTTAATTGTTGCATTTTATCTGTGCATCTTAATTCGTAAGAAAAAAATACAAAAATACGCATTTGCATCTAGGATCTAATTTTATATTTTAGGATTATTAAGAGTTAATTTGATTTAGAACAAAATATGAAGAAAATAACAAAAATAATCTACTTTTGCATCCTTAATTGTTAATTGTTCAATTTGTTATGAAAAAGATTTTAAATAATTTTAGGAATTAATTAGCTTAACTTTGAAAATATATTAGGTCTTTACTTTATTTTTTTGTATTTTTACAAAATTAGAAAAATATAAAAATACCAAAATAAAAACAAAAAATAAATAAAAGAGAAGGAAAAGGCAATTAAAATAGGTGGTCTTAATAATAAATCAAATTTGGACCATTTAATTGAATTACCCAGCCCAAAAAATCATCTCTGGCCCAAACCCACCCAAAACCGGTTCAACCCCGCCCCAGCCCAAAATCTTGTCCAAATCGAGTAATGACCAAAACGATCCCGTTTTACCTCACTCAAGATCCCGACCGTTCATATCTATCCATCAAACGGTCCTGAAACTATCCCTATTTTGGTTTAAAATGTCCAAATCCCCTCAAATTAACCTAGGACCCCTCATTCCCTTGTCTCTCTCACCCTCATCTCTCCCCAACGTCCGCCACCCACCGCCCACCGAAAATCACCGGCGGCGGCAGTTGACCTCAAACCCTCTCAAAAATTGACCACATAGCCCTTGTTGCCTCCCCATTCCAATCCACCAGTATTTTCTCCTAAAACCCAAGCAAATTCACCTAATTTTGGATCTAGAAATAAGATAATACAAAAATTAATTGCCCTTCCTTCTTCGATTTTTGTTCAAATCTTGACTCGTTTTAACTAAAATCTTACGTTAATAGATTGCTCTCAATAGAGCAATCAATTGACGATAGATTTCAGTCATTACGAGAACGTCGGATTCGAACAGTCCGTCGGATCCCAGCCACAATCCTTCAGTTCATTTCAAGGCCTTTTATTACCCTTTTCTAAGCTAATAAGGTAAAATTTCACCATTGTTTCTTTCATAAGTCGAGTCCATAATCTTCGTTAGTTTATTTTATAGTTGCCACTATTTCGTTTAGTTTTTTTTTATTTTATTTATATTTTCTGTTAATCCCGCTTAACTTTTTGTCCTTGTCAATCAATAGATTAGCTTATAGGGAAATAATAGTAATTAGCTCATTTATGCTTAAACTTTCAGTATTTTATGATTTTATAATTTTGTTTTTTTAAAATTTTGGGTAGTATGGTTTCTGTGGGTTATTTGATGGGGCAGTAGAGGCCATATCCGTTTGGGCTTAGGTTTTGTCCATTGGCCCAATTTTTGGAGTTGCGGGAGGGTAAGCAGGGGTAATTGGGGTAATTCAAGAGCATAGAATCTTTTGAATAGCTAAATTGGAAGCTCTAGACCATTTTAGATGTGTTTCAAATTAGAATTTTAGTAAATTAGGGGGTGTAACTTGGGTAACAAGTCAGGAAATAAGGGACATGTAAGCAAAACAGAAAAGTAAAAATGACTAACGTAGGAAAACTGAAATCTGGAGGTTGCGCTTCATTTTACCTATAAAAGGCATGTCCCATGCCTTAAGAAACAAGTTTTTTGGAGCCTAAAATTTCCCCCAACATTCTCCTCAAACCTCACAGATCTAAGAATTCAAATTTCAGATTCAAATTCCTTTAGATCTTAGTTTTCTTCAAAAGTAAAATAAAAAACAATCCTAAATCTTCAAATATCCCAAAATACACTATTTCATTGAGTGTTTCTGGGTGATTTCTTATATTTCTAGATTCCGAATAAATGATGGTTTATTTGATAGCTGAAAAATATTTTTTTTAAAAATAGACGGTTTGAAAATTCTCTAGAACAACGATGTTTCATCGATTTCCTTTGGTGATTTCTGAAGTTTTCTAGTGCTAAAGTGATTTTTCGGTCAGCTGGAATTAAAATGGGTTAAGGTTGAGTCTGGGTTGAAGTTTTCTGGTTAATTTGGTGATTGAAATTAGTTTTTAGGTCATTGTACTTCATCTACTTGGTTTAAACTATTATGGTGGTTCAATCTCTGATTGCTGGGCTCTACAGTTTGTTGTTGTTGATCTCTGCTGATTAATTACTGCTGACCTTATCCTATTTTACTTGTTCCCTCAATTTCAGGAACACACTTAAAGCTCTACTTGTAACGACCCGACCGGTCGTTTTAGAAAATTACGCCCCAATCCCTAATTTAACTGTTCCCCTAAGTTCATTTCTGCTATTGTGGGTTGTCGGGAGAGTCGGTTCCAAAAATTTGAGCATTTTGGGACACTTAGTCCCTAAATAAGAGCTTTGAAGCTAGAAAACGGTCCGTAGCCGGAACAGTGTTAAGACGATCTCGGAACGGAAATCCGATGGTTCCATTAGCTCCGTTAGGTGATTTCGGGGTTGGGAGCGCGTTCGGAATATATTTTGGAGGTCCGTAGCTCAATTAGGCTTGAAATGCCGAAGGTTGAAATTTTGGTGAATCCGAACGATAGGTGAGATTTTGATCCGGGGGTCGGAATGGAATTCCGACAATTTCTGTAGCTTCGTTATGTGATTTTGGGTATGTCCGCAAATTTTCGGGTCATTCGGGCGTCGTTTGGATGGGTTTTTGATCGAATATGCAATTCGGAAAGTTTTAAGAAATTTAGGCTTGAATTCGATGAGAATTATGGGTTTTTGATGTTGTTAGACGTGTTTTGAGGATTTGAGCAAGTTCGAATTAGGTATTAAGATGTGTTGGTATGTTTGGATGAGGTCCCGGGAGTCTCGGGTGAGTTTCAGATAGGTTTAGACTATGTTGCGCTTGTTTTGGATACTTTGTCATCGTTTCTTCAAAAAAAAATGATATCATATTAAGCAAATGATATCCAAATTTAGTTTTGTTTGAACCATTAGATCCGTATCGAAATTTTGGAGCCATAGGAAAAAGAATCATCGAATTTGGACATCGTATGAGGAAGTTATGCTCATTTTCGTGTCAGGAAAAATTGCTGGTTCTGCTATGTTCGCAAATGCGAACTTTTTATCGCATTTGCGATGCCCAGTTCGCAAATGCGAACTTTTTGTCGCAAATGCGACCTCTGCCAGCCTTTTTTTGTTCACAATATCTAAGGGTTCGCAATTGCGAACCCTGGGTCGCAAATGCGACATCTGAGGCCTGTTAAGTGAGGTTTTTGACGGGATTTTCACCCATTTTTCAATTTTCTCAAAACCTAAACCTCCATAGCCGATTTTCCAAAGACCCAAACTTCTGCAAATCATTGGGTAAGTGTCTCTAATCCTTTTCCAACTATATTTTGTGATTATATCTTAGATTTAACATCAAATTCATGAGAATCTAAAGGAAAATTTGGGGAAAATTGTGAAATCTTTCAAAAATGCAAAATGATGATTTGAATGACCAAATGGTATCGTAATTAGATAATTTTTGTATGGGTGAACTCGTAGCGAAATGGGTGTTCAGTTTTTGGTAATTTTTTTTGGGTTCCGAGGTGTGGGCCCGAGGAGTTGACTTTTGTTGACTTTTTGCAAATTGTGTAAGAATCATAGTTTTGTTAATTGAAATTGTTTTCTCTTGCATTGTTTGATGTATTCAAGTTATTTTTGGCTAGATTGAGCCAAGCATTGATGAATTGGAAAAGGAAAAGCTAAATTGAGTATTGAATTGGCCGGATTGAGGTAAGTGGCTTGTCTAACCTCGTGTGGGGGAACTTTCACCCCTAGGATATTATGTGATAGTTTAAATGCCTTGTACGCGAGGTGACGGGCGTGTACATGCGCTCGTTGTTGTAACACACACTTTACTTGAATTGTCTGATTAGTGATATTCCTGCTCTTAGCTGATAAAAGCGTTACCATTACCCGATATTACTTAGAAAAGCATGATTAGCTAGGATTCAACATGTTTAATTGCCTAGTTGATTTACTTAAACTCTTGATAAATTGTTGGCACTAATTTTGATGAAGTTGTAATTTAACATATTATATTCTCTTTGTGTGTTTTCTTTATTTGATGTGTTTCTGGACTGCGGGTTCAATTCCTCGAGATCCTGTGACCGTGGGTTCGATTCCCGCAGACCCGAAGTTTATTGTTTCGTGGACCGCGGGTTCAATTCCCGGAGATCCCGTGGTTGTGGGTTCGATTCCCGCAGACCCGAAGTTTATTGATACGTGGACCGGCGGTTCGATTCCCCGAGACCTGTGGCCGCGGGTTCGATTCCCGCAGACCCGGCGTGATATCGGTAGGGACTACGGTTCGATTCCCGAGATCCCGAGTTATTAGTAGGGACTACGGTTCGATTCCCGGAGATCCCGAGTTATTGATTATTTATCGAGATATGGGCTGCGGTTCGATTCCCTGAGACCCGGAGTTATCAGTCAATGGGACCGTGGGTTCGATTCCCACAGTGTCCCGGACTTGCTGATCGAGTTTTTATTTAGTTATTTACTTGTCGCTAGCTTACACCGTAGACGGTTGCGTAAATCACTTTATCGTCGTCATTCGCATTCATAATTATTTAAACTCGCTTATTATTGTTATCATCATTATATTATTGTTCTCTCGGTAAGGGCCCCGACCTTCCTCGTCACTACTCCATCGAGGTTAGGCTTCGGCACTTACCGAGTACCGCCGTGGTGTACTCATGCTACTCTTCCGCACACTTTTGTCGTGCGTCCGCGTAGGGTAATTGGGCTGCCCATACTAGGTGATATCAGCAGGACACTTGGAGACCTCGAGGTATGATCCGCTACGTCCGCGGATCCGGAGGCCCTCCTTCTATTCCGATAGTTCTAGTAGATGTTTTCCTTCATTTCGTTGTTTTAGATACTCTTTACACATAGAGCCAAAGTTGTATTTCTTTTAGTCTGTGTTACCCGTGGGATTCCGGGTCTTGGTGGTATTTTTATGCAGTGTGTTGACGAGTGTATGTGCCAAGCGGCACGGATTACATTCCTATTTATATCATTTTCCGCTATTTCTTGTTTAAAGTTCATAAACTTGTACATTCCGCAAAGTGTTAGGCTTACCTAGTCGTGGGGACTAGGTGCCGTCACGACATGTTCACGATTGGTGAACTAGGGTCGTGACAAGTTGGTATCAGAGCTCTAGGTTTGTAGGAGTCACGGGACACATACCGGTTACTTAGATTCTCGCCGATCGATACGGAGACGTCTGTATTTAACTACGAGGGGCTATGTAACTGTTTAGGAAACTCTTCAATTCTTTGAATTCCTTATCGTGCGCCATTTATTCAGTTGGAGCCTATGTCATATGTTCTTTTGCATCCACTCGTGTATTGAAATTTCGCACTCGGTATCAAGTATGCGCCAACGGTTCGTGACGCTGCAGAGAGATCTCAAGGGAGTCAAGAATTTACTCAACCATTGTTACCGCGTGTCATCCATATCGATAATGCAATAGAATTGAGAGATCTTCAACCGTGCACATGGGGGTGCACTAGGTTCTGACATTCAGTTGATAAGTATGGTCTTGAGAAGGTTTACTTAACTGCCTAATCGTCACAGTAAAGGTAGAATCACAACGTGGATGTAGATCTAAAGATAGTTAGTGGTAATAAAGACTATATGGTTCATATGAGATATCTATTTAGCGAAGAATTCAGCCAACAGAGATACTGGGGGAAATGAGTTTAACTGTCTTAAGAAGGACATGTACCAAACCAATGTCTTGGGTTGTCTTATGATGAAGACGTACATATGATAAAGGCTATTATCGTGGATTAGCAAGATGTATCTTTAAGGCTTCGTGCTAACTAAAAGGATTTCACTATCAACGACCAAATTATGGGTCATGTATCATATCAGATTTGGCTCGCACTGTATTTAGGTGCTATTCAAAAAGTTCTTTGAAACTTGTGGAAGAGTAAGAGTTGAGACTCGTATGGTATGACGTTGGGACTTTTGATGTTCCCGTGTCCATAATAATTCTACATTTCATTATCAACAGGGAAGACTTCGGCGAAGGCTACATGGTGCTTCGTAGGTGTGAGAATCACAGTATGTCTTAAGCTGTCGTGGTAAAGAATGCTCGATACATAGAGCGGGAATATGCTTGGTTGTATTGGGATGAGTTCATACCCTATGGTGTTAGAGTGCTAATATAGCACAGGTGGTTATATTCGTTGGATCAAGTGAGTTGCAGTTGAATAATAGTAAACGACTTGAGAGAATGGTTATAATGTGTTCGAGAGTCGTGTAATAGTGGCTTTGGGCTAAGTGGGAGAGTCCCACCGCTTAAGATTGGGTCGCATGGTTAATTACCTGTGTGAATTCTAGATACTAGCGTATTATTGTGTTATTGCAGCCACGGAAAAAGGGCCATGAGTGGTAATTTGAGTATATGTATTGTTGAATGCGTGTTATGTTTAGCCTTACTGGCTCATGTTCAAACTTGAGGGGAAATTCATGATTTATGCCTCGTATAGGTGCAGACTTCGCGGGAAGTGATTCCGCTGGATGCTTTATCGAGAGGGTATTCATATGTTATAAAGAAATTCAGTAGAGTTGGTTGCGTACTGGGGAAAGTTAGAACCGGATGGTTCTTAGTAGCGGTCCTAGTGAATTCAAGAGGTAAAGTGTGGTGCCTGATAATTCTGAGTCTATAAGTACAGTTAAGGCTCAAGCTTTTGAAGCAACTTATGAAGAAAGGCAAAAAAAACGATCTATGATGTTTTGACTTGTAGTGTAGTATTTGAGAGACATGAAATGGTCGTCGTTCTTGAGATAGCATGGCCTTATGATTTAAGGTCACTCGGGGTAAGTGCGGTTGAAATAAGTTAGGTATTGAAGGAAGATATTAACATTTCTAAGGTAATCAAGGATAACCTGGAAGGAAGTAGATTGATCAGCCATAGTTGAGTTGGCGTATTGGTGTCAATGATCGGTTCATGCAACGAGTTATGCATGTGATTCGTGGCGGTGCATTTGAGACTTGTCGGCCGCAGTGATTGATGTTATTCTGAAGTATTCTTCTGTTAGGGGCCTGTTATGAGTAGGCAGACCTCGGAAAGGGGTTATGGTGGCTTGGACCACTACTTAGAGATTGGCATATTCGATGGTTATGAGAATTCGCCGTATGTTGTTATAGCTCTCCTGTAGTGAGCTAAATGGAAAGTCTTATGTGATGAAGTATTAGCCTATCGTCAGTTTTAGAGCTATGATTGAAATTGTGTCTATCGTATATCGGCACGTGGGGTGCAGTGAGTAGTATGAAATTTGAAGTAAGGACCAAGGTCACAGTTTGGTCAATGAATGTGATATAAAGAGCTCGGATGAGCAGGAAAGGAGTTTCAGTGTTTTGAGTAAGACGGGTATTAACATCAGTATCATTTGAGATCGGTGTTCTGTGAGAAAGGCTTTGCATCCCGGTTAGGGACTCCTGATCGCTTTTCAGTGCTAGTGCAGCCGGTGGGTTGAATGTGCAGGCCCGTTTAATTATTCGGAGGATGGTGGGAGCTTGACCCACAAGAAGATTGTATAGGTGTGACTTGTAGTCACTTGATTGGTTAGAAATTTAAACCAAGTATGAGGATTTTGGTGATATCATTCATTTGAGAATTTATGCCCGGAGGGCACTCTGCTTATTGGGTTATAGACCTGTGAAATATTATTGACTTAGCTTGGCACGACCAGGATAGACTTAAGGTCGGTGGATAGATTTAAATGTGGAAGTGAGCCTTGCATCAGGCCGGTTATGTTTCTTCCAGCAATGCGCCCTTTGTGGAGGGATAGTCGCGGTCTTATTTTCGCGGTTAGTTAACTCATGTAAAGATATATTGCACCGTATGAGTGTGAGACGGCTTGGTAAGTTCCTTATGTGTTGGGGTTCCGCTCAGCGGTGATGTTATATGAGCATGATGGCTCTTGAGACTCAGATCTTATATCGCACCTCAGTTGTGCTTGAGTTTGTAGCCTATAGCGCTATATGTTTTATTGAGTCTGATATCATGCACCTTAGTGTGCTTATGATCGATATTCAGTATTTTGATGTGACGAGCTATTCAGCTCGACATATGACTCCTTGTGTGAGTCTATATTATTGGGATCGGGTGGCACGCCGCCATGGTTATATTATTGGGATCGGGTGGCACGCCGCCATGGGTATACTGTTGGGATCGGGTTGCACGCCGCAATAGTGTGATGTTTATTTCAGTGTCTATAATTGCTTTTATGTGTTCTGCTTCCTATTTTTATGAGGAAGTCCATGTTTATGTGAGAGTTGAATAGTTCTCTCTAGTGTTCGCCTTCCTTTTGTATCACGTACGAATCAGTAGCCTACTGGCACATTGTGTCATCTTGTGGGACTTTTGATTATGTCTGATGTGACTTATTACCTGAGCAGTTCGTACCGGGTGAGATGAGATTATGTGATTTGGGGTCAATGCCAACTGATTATATGAAATATATTATGGAGGAAAGGATCATCCTCTGGTTTAGGACAAGGTAATGGATCTTGTCAGGAGTATAGACCCAATGAATTGTTGATTCAGTAGTTGGCCATGGATATCGACACATCTCTTCCATCGTGTCAGCATTGTAAAAGTTGGAACGAGACCTATGTAGATCGTGAGGTGCAATGGGAGCATCTGATTCGTCGAATTTTTTTTTTTTGTTGGCTAATTTGATCATAAAATATTATCGTGGTCCTGTGGATTTTGTATTGCAAGGTAAGGATCTAGCAAGATTATGCAGTCATGTTTGAGGACGGCGTTTGAGGAATATTGAGTGATCTCTTGATGAAAACAAGCCTGACATAGAATTCCGGATGTTGGAATTAGGCTCTAAGACTTAATTGTTTGAACAAGAGGGAATATCTTCAAACTATATCAAGCTAATGTGCTCAACTGAGTCCTAGATTTATTGGCCCTTTTGAGATTTTGAGGCATGTTGGGGAGGTTGCTTATAAGTTGGTCTTACCTCCCACCCTAGCTGGAGTCCATCCCGTATTTCATGTCTCTATGGCCCGAAGGTACCATGGTGACCCGTCGCATGTGTTGGATTTCACTTATGTTCAGCTAGACGAGGATCTGTCTTATGTAGAGGAGCCAGTAGTCATTCTAGACAGGCAAGTCAGAAAGCTAAGGTCAAAGAACATCGCTTCGGTAAAGGTTCAGTGGCGGGGCCAGCCGGTCGAGGAGGCGACTTGGGAGACCGAGCAGGATATGCGCAGCCAGTACCCTCATCTTTTCACTATTTCAGGTATGTTTTCTATGCTCGTTCGAGGACGAACGAATCTTTAAGTGTGGGAAGATGTAACGACCCGACCGGTCGTTTTAGAAAATTACGCCCCAATCCCTAATTTAACTGTTCCCCTAAGTTCATTTCTGCTATTGTGGGTTGCCGGGAGAGTTGGTTCCAAAATTTGAGCATTTTGGGACACTTAGTCCCTAAATAAGAGCTTTGAAACTAGAAAACGGTTCGTAGCCGGAACAGTGTTAAGACGATCTCGGAACGGAAATCCGATGGTTCCATTAGCTCCGTTAGGTGATTTCGGGGTTGGGAGCGCGTTCGGAATATATTTTGGAGGTCCGTAGCTCAATTAGGCTTGAAATGCCGAAGGTTGAAATTTTGGCGAATCCGATCGATAGGTGAGATTTTG
Source organism: Nicotiana noctiflora (assembly GCA_032618575.1). Lineage (NCBI taxonomy): Eukaryota > Viridiplantae > Streptophyta > Magnoliopsida > Solanales > Solanaceae > Nicotiana > Nicotiana noctiflora. The sequence continues at coordinate 37,876 of JASVEL010002664.1, read as the reverse complement.
ATCCGGGGGTCGGAATGGAATTCCGACAATTTCTGTAGCTTCGTTATGTGATTTTGGGTATGTCCGCAAATTTTCAGGTCATTCGGGCGTCGTTTGGATGGGTTTTTGATCGAATATGCAATTCGGAAAGTTTTAAGAAATTTAGGCATGAATTCGATGAGAATTATGGGTTTTTGATGTTGTTAGACGTGTTTTGAGGATTTGAGCAAGTTCGAATTAGGTATTAAGATGTGTTGGTATGTTTGGATGAGGTCCCGGGAGTCTCGGGTGAGTTTCAGATAGGTTTAGACTATGTTGCGCTTGTTTTGGATACTTTGTCATCGTTTCTTCAAAAACAAATGATATCATATTAAGCAAATGATATCCAAATTTAGTTTTGTTTGAACCATTAGATCCGTATCGAAATTTTGGAGCCATAGGAAAAAGAATCATCGAATTTGGACATCGTATGAGGAAGTTATGCTCATTTTCGTGTCAGGAAAAAATTGCTGGTTCTGCTATGTTCGCAAATGCGAACTTTTTATCGCATTTGCGATGCCCAGTTCGCAAATGCGAACTTTTTGTCGCAAATGCGACCTCTGCCAGCCTTTTTTTGTTCACAATATCTAAGGGTTCGCAATTGCGAACCCTGGGTCGCAAATGCGACATCTGAGGCCTGTTAAGTGAGGTTTTTGACGGGATTTTCACCCATTTTTCAATTTTCTCAAAACCTAAACCTCCATAGCCGATTTTCCAAAGACCCAAACTTCTGCAAATCATTGGGTAAGTGTCTCTAATCCTTTTCCAACTATATTTTGTGATTATATCTTAGATTTAACATCAAATTCATGAGAATCTAAAGGAAAATTTGGGGAAAATTGTGAAATCTTTCAAAAATGCAAAATGATGATTTGAATGACCAAATGGTATCGTAATTAGATAATTTTTGTATGGGTGAACTCGTAGCGAAATGGGTGTTCAGTTTTTGGTAATTTTTTTTGGGTTCCGAGGTGTGGGCCCGAGGAGTTGACTTTTGTTGACTTTTTGCAAATTGTGTAAGAATCATAGTTTTGTTAATTGAAATTGTTTTCTCTTGCATTGTTTGATGTATTCAAGTTATTTTTGGCTAGATTGAGCCAAGCATTGATGAATTGGAAAAGGAAAAGCTAAATTGAGTATTGAATTGGCCGGATTGAGGTAAGTGGCTTGTCTAACCTCGTGTGGGGGAACTTTCACCCCTAGGATATTATGTGATAGTTTAAATGCCTTGTACGCGAGGTGACGGGCGTGTACATGCGCTCGTTGTTGTAACACACACTTTACTTGAATTGTCTGATTAGTGATATTCCTGCTCTTAGCTGATAAAAGCGTTACCATTACCCGATATTACTTAGAAAAGCATGATTAGCTAGGATTCAACATGTTTAATTGCCTAGTTGATTTACTTAAACTCTTGATACATTGTTGGCACTAATTTTGATGAAGTTGTAATTTAACATATTATATTCTCTTTGTGTGTTTTCTTTATTTGATGTGTTTGTGGACTGCGGGTTCAATTCCCGGAGATCCCAGGGCTGTGGGTTCGATTCCCAGAGACCCGGAGTGATATTGTTTGTGGACTGCGGGTTCAATTCCCGGAGATCCCAGGGCTGTGGGTTCGATTCCCAGAGACCCGGAGTGATATTGTTTGTGGACTGCGGGTTCGATTCCCGGAGACCCAGGGCTGTGGGTTCGATTCCCAGAGACCCGGCGTGTGATATTGGTAGGGACTACGGGTTCGATTCCCGAGATCCTGAGTTATTAGTAGGGACTACGGGTTCGATTCCCGGAGATCCTGAGTTATTGATTATTTATTGAGATATGGGCTGCGGGTTCGATTCCCGGAGACCCAGAGGTACTGTCAATGGGACTGTGGGTTCGATTCCCACAGGTCCTGGACTTGCTGATTGAGTTTTTATTTAGTTATTTACTTGCTGCTAGCTTACATTGTAGACGGTTGCAGAAATCACTTTACCGTCGTCATTCAGATTCATAATTATTTAAACTGCTTATTATTGTTATCATCATTATATTATTGTTCTCTCAGTAGGGCCCTGACCTTCCTCGTCACTACTCCATCGAGGTTAGGCTTGGCACTTACTGAGTACCGTCGTGGTGTACTCATGCTACTCTTCTGCACACTTTTGTTGTGCAGATCCAGGTACATTAGGACAGGCTCATACTAGGTGATTCAGCAGCACTTTGGGAGACCTCGAGGTATGATTCGCTACGTCCGCGGATCCGGAGGCCCTCCTTCTATTCTGGATAGTTCTAGTAGATGTTTTCCTTCATTTCGTTGTTTTAGATACTCTTTACACATAGAGCCAAAGTTGTATTTCTTTTAGTCTGTGTTACCCGTGGGATTCCGGGTCTTGGTGGTATTTTTATGCAGTGTGTTGACGAGTGTATGTGCCAAGCGGCACGGATTACATTCCTATTTATATCATTTTCCGCTATTTCTTGTTTAGAGTTCATAAACTTGTACATTCCGCAAAGTGTTAGGCTTACCTAGTCGTGGGGACTGGGTGCCGTCACGACATGTTCACGATTGGTGAACTAGGGTCGTGACACTACTGTTTGAGAATGTAGATTGGAAGCAATAAAAATGAAAGAAAGAAGTTTATAGCATATGTTCTCTCCTTTGTGTTTTATCTTTAGCTTCATTCAGCTATATTTCTTTTACGAAGTAGATTCTGTCATTGTATGTTGGTTTGAAACTGCTAGACTTGTGGCATTCAAGTCTGAATTGGTTGTGGATTTATCTGATACTCTTGCTTGGATTGGTTGTTGTATTAATTCTGAATTGTTGTTATGGATCAATTCAATGAATTTCGATCTCGTTAGTAAGCTGGACTCTATGATTAATCGGGTAGCAGTTATAGCTTTTGTTTGCAAGTGCATGTCAATGGTTTAATTAGGATATGGAACAAAAGGAATGCTAAGTAATCATGAAGGTGACTGTATGATTAGCATGATTGTGTGTACAAGGTGTTAATTCTGTGATGAGTGGTTATTATCTGAAGGTGCTTGATTTATTTTAAAATGGTTTAGCTAAACCTCAATCCCCGATTCATGGTTGGTTGTTACAGTATTAGTTTGCGTAATCATTCAGTATCAAGTTCGAAGTCTGCAAAGTCGGAAGTCCTCGATCAATATGTTTTTAGTTGAATGCTTTTCTTTTGTGAATGTTGGATTCGATCCCCACACGCATGTGCATTAAGCCGCACACACTCTCTATTTGGAATGGTCTCTTGCGTGTGGGTTTAAGGGTGTGACCATTAAGCCATTTATTGGGCTAGGTCCAAACTCGTAGAATAAAATCAAAAGGGCATGGCCCTCAAAGCTTAGTTTTCAATTTCCTTTTAATTTAATATTTGAGGCGCACCATGCCGAACAAAAGTGACAATTGCATGGCCTTCGTTTTAATTTTGAATTGATTCTTAGAAATCGAGGAGTGCCATTTAGAAAATTTCATGGCCCTCGCAAAGTCCAAACACGTAGTTGTTTTAGGCGCGTACTTAAATAATTTTACCTTCCTAAATACGGGTGCACATTTATGTGACCCAAATCCAAATCTCAACAAAGTCAAAGTGTGTTGACAACCGCGGGTTCACTGGTGCGACGTGGTTCGAGATACATTTTCACGACATTGCAATTCTTATTAAAATAAAACTAAAAGGAGGTTATTAATAAAATGTACATAAGTTAGAACATGTTTTGAAATTAGATAGAATCAAATACAATAGTTGAGCGACCGTGCTAAAACCACAGATTCCGGGAATACCTAACACCTTCTCCCGGGTTAACAGAATTCCTTACTTGGATTTTTGATTTGCGGATTGTTAAAAAAGTCATAATTTTCTCAGTTCAAGATATAACCGGTAACTTGGGACACCATTAATCTCCCAAGTGGCGACTCTAAATTGTTATAATAAATCTCATTCTGATTGTCCTTTAATTAGAAAAACTCCTTTACGCCCTTGCGGGTGTAGCAGAAAAATGAGGTGTGACAAGAGGTATGTGAACAATTCAAGATAACGCATAGAAATTCTACTCCTTTTCGGCCGAAAGCCAATGGTGCCGTTGAGTAGCAAATACGAACATCAAGAAGATTTTGAGAAAGATGATTCAAAGCTCCAAGCAATAGCATGAAAATATGTCTTTTTCATTACTCGGGTATCGTACCATAGTGCGTACATCAATCAGAGTGACCCCATACTTGTTGGTTTACAGAACTGAAGCTGTCATACCTGCAGAAGTAGAAATCCCTTTGCTTCGCATAATTGTTGAAGTGGAAATTGAGGATAGTGAGTGGGTTAAAACTCGGCTAGAGCTATTGTCATTAATTGATGAAAAATAAATGGCCGCAGTTTGCCACGGGCAGTTGTACCAACAAAGAATGGCTCGCGCCTATAACAAGATAGTGCGTCCCAGGAGTTTTGAAGTGGGAAAGCTCGTGCTCAGGCACATTCTCCCTTATCACCAGGAAGCAAAAAGAAAGTTCGCTCCTAATTGGAAAGGTCCATACATAATCTGGAAGATATTGCCAAGATGAGCATTATATTTGGGAGACATTGAAAGAAATAACCCTGAAACAACAGTCAATGCAGATGCAGTCAAAAGGTATTGTGAGCACATGATTTTTGCACCGGGTAAATAATTCCAAAATTAAAATAAATACGTTTTTGAGTGCAATTACTTGCTTTGTTTGAAATTAGCTATATTTTGTGTGTTTGAATAAGTAAAAAATTAGAAAAAAAATCAAAAAAATTAGGCTAGTTAATTACTTTGTTTAACTAGTTAGATTTTAAGAAAATTAGCAAAAAATAGTGTTAATTAGGGAAAAATAGTAGAAAATTGCCAAAAAATACTAAATAATTAGGGTAAGTAGGAAATTAGGTTTTATAATTTTCCATAAAAGAAAAAGAAAAAAAAAGTATAAAAGAAAATACATAAAAATTAATTAAAATCAGAAAAATACAAAAATAGGTAAGGTATAATTAGATTGGGCCAATTGAAGAGAATCTGAAGGCCCAGATGTATTGGCCCAAGGGATCTGATCCAATTGTTGAGATAAAGATGATCTCGGCCGTTCATTTCATTAGATCCAACGGTGGGAAGTATTAGTGAGTTTTATTTGATATTTAATATGAGAGAAGTGATCTGGCGTCCATTTTAGTTGATCCAACGCTTGGGCCTTTGGTCTCCAGGCAATGAAATGGTGCCGTTTTAGTAACGCGATTGACGACCGTTGATCTCCATCAAACGAACGGTCCAGATTACCTCGGATGACCGGCCTATAAAAGGCTTTGGTCTGAAGGGTTTTCGCCATTTCACTAACCCTAGAGACCAGCCGCCTCATCTCTCTCCCTATTCGTCTTCTTCAACCTGCACCGAAACCCTAGCCGTCCATGGCGGCCACCACTCCCACGGTGGTCGCCGGCTCCCAAACCCCTCTCTTCTCTTCTTTGCCTCCTTCCTTATCTTCTTCTTCACCAAAGACCACAAAAAACAAACCCTGTTCTTCAAGTCCCGGTCACCGGAATCTTCGCCGGTGACCACCAAACAATGAGAAACCTTTTAAAACCAATGCCAAAAGAACCCCCTTTCTCTGATCTATCCAACCATGCTACCCTCACCTTTCGAATCTTGCCGGAGCTCCTCGAATATCCAAAAGAGTGTCGCCGGAAACCTAACTCCGGCGACCCCCAAACCCAAACTTGTTCAAGGCCCCGCCTTTTACTCTCTCAAGCACCCCTTTACAATTCAAAATACCAAAAAGGCTTCGTCTTTAAGCCTTAAAAGAAAAACCAGAAAAAGAAAAGTAAAAAAAAAAAGAGTTCTGAAAAGAATAAAGAAGAAAAAGAAACAAGAAGAAGGCTTGAGAATCTGAAAAGAAATAAAGAAAAGAAGTCCGAGAGAGAGTGTGAAAGGGGATTGGGAAGCTTGGGGGACAGACCCCGCAAAGCTAAGTCCCCCTGTCCTTTATCTGCTTTCTTTCACTATTTTCTGTTCATTTTTTGTGTGTTTTTATTTGATTTTTGTTTGCTATTTCGCATGTTTCTTGATTCTCACATGTTAGTTTTAGGATTTTTCCTTTTAATCTCCTGTTTCTTTTCTTTTCTGCATATTCTAATCCATCTCTTTGTTTTCTTTCTGTTAGTATTATGGTTTCTTAATTTGTTTATTCCAGTATTTCTTTCTGTCGTGTGTCGATTGTTTGTTCAATATGATGCATATTCTAATCCATCATATTGGTTAATGATTTCTGAGATTCAACAAGCATGACTTGATTCGTCACATGATTAGTTTTAGGTTTTAATTTGTTCATCTATGCCCTCTGTTTGACTGCTCATCTCCTTGTGTTCCTTATCTCTCATATATATTACACCTGTTTAGTTTGGCATATGAATTAAGGTGTCTTTTGTCTTAATATTGGTTTCTGATTCTTTGATTTGAAGACTTGGACCTGATATCTCTCCTCTTCTTTGTCCTTTGTTAGTTTAGGTTTTTCCACCTTGTTTGAATGTTTGCTCATTCTGTCTTAATCTTCTTTGTTAGTATTGACCGTTTGACTGATTCTTCTCTTCTCTTTGTCTCATGTTTAGGGACATAATTAGCTATTAGTCCCTTATATTAAGTTTGAATTGGGCTCTTCATGCTTAGTTATACTGTTAGGATTAAATATTGGTTCCAAATCTGAGTTGGCTTTACTCCAGTTTTCCATAAGTTCAATGTTTTCCTTTTAGGATAATTTTAGGATTAGTCAATAGATTTTCATGACTATCTAAGGACTACTACTCTGATCTTTCTCATTTCCTGTGTCATGAACCTTGGTGATTGTGAGTTGTTCAAACTTTCATAATGACTTGAACTGGTAGTAATTAGGTCTTAATTAACATGAGTTCATACTTTGTCTCATAAAGTTGGATAATGTGAATTAATTAACTGAAATTCAACCATATCAATTGCCTTCTCTGAGTTTTGGTTGATTATTACATTTTGTCTGATTTTATGTGTCCTAATATGCAAATCATGTTGAAATTGATTTAGTTTTATTGGTTCTGGTTGAGTGTAAGTGTTTGATTAACACTGTTTGAACCCTAGGTGAATTGGTTATAGCTGTTAGTATTAGGTTCCATAAAAATGGCTAGTTTTTAAATAGTTAAAATTGAAAATGAACAAAATTAGGCTATAAGTTAAATAATTGGCTTAAGAATGGTCAACCTTGCAAAGGGTTGACCTATTCTATAAAGCCCTAACACACAGTCCACTTTAAAAGTGGCTGGTTGTGCAAAAGGGGCCATGTTTGCAAATGTAGACTGGCCCAGGCTCTATATTGAGCCCTGAACAGCAAAGTGGCCAAACCCGTAAAGGTTTTGGGCCCAACTGTTCAGTATATGGCTTTGATAGCCCAAGCTAAGTCTCAACTTGAGACTGGCTAGTTCTTAAATAGTTAATCTCAATAATAAAACAGGCTAGTCCTGCAATTGGCTTTAATTTGTAATAACTTAATCTTAATTAACTGGAACTAATTAAAAGTGGCTAAAATTGAAATAGTTTCTTAAAATAGAACTGGCCAGCCCTTAAATACTAATGCCAGGGCTGGCTATTAGTTAAATAGGTGCAAAAGATGCTGAGATTTAACCTAGGTAAGCTGTGTAAATAAGCAGTGCCCTTAGGGGCACAATTGGAACTTGAAATAGTATTCTAGTAAATATTTAGAACTTAAGAGGGTAATGGAGTCATTCATGTCCCTGATTTCTGCAATTTTGCAGAGATTTAGGGGTATAATGGTCTCCTAAAAATGGGAGATCTGTAAAAATCTTTAACTATTAGGGATACATTGGTAAAAACCCATAAAAGGGAATCTTTAGAACCTTCCAGCACATGCTGGAAGGGTTTTGATAACTGATTTTGGGGACTTAAGTGTACATTTCATGATTTTAGGAGAGGGGAGAGTGGGATTAATCCCATACTTCTTCCCCAAGTCTTCAGCCCTAAAGATAACTATAAATACCTCTAGAAAAGGGCTGAATGAGGGGGTTCCAATTTGAATGATCTGAAAAATATATCTGGTTCCAATTCTTAGCAATCTAAAATTCATTCTTAGACTGGTTTTTGAAGATAAAGTTTCAGAGTTAGAAATAGCAATAGAATAGTAAAATTTCTGGGTTTTCTCTCTCGGATTGCTGGGTTGTTTGCTTGGGATTTCATTTTGCTGTTGCTGTGGTCTTCTACTTGGCTGATTTTCAATCATCACTGTTGCATTGCTTTGCTTGAGTCCATTGCTGCTTCACTTACTTGATCCCCTTAGACTCATTGGGTTTTCTTTGTAATTCAGGTACATCTCTTTTTCGTTTGAAGCTGTAGTGGCAAGTTGATTAAAATGAAATGAAGATCCAGTTCATTATATTGATACTGTTTTCTGTAGTTTTATTGTAATTAATGTTGTTAGTTTAAGATTTATGGTTCATTTGCTGTAGTATATATGGTAGCTGAAAAATAAAGATACAAAGGCTGTAATAATTAGTATAGTAGTAGTAGTATAGTAGTAGTATAATATAGATAGTTCACCACCTAGTTAATTAGGTAAAATCCTTAAAATGAAGTTAAGTAACTATCACATAGGTCTACGATATCAGAAGCTCATATAGGAGATCATCAATAACTCTGGCTTCACAAAGAATTTCGTAAACCACTGTCACTTAGTTAATGCCTTAAAAATGGAATAAGGATGTTAAAACGGGTAGTGATTCATGAATATCTGAGTTAATAGTTTGCCGATGAGCTAAGTTTAAATCATTTATCAATAGTTCAATCACGACAAGTTCTTGAGCCGCTAGATTAAGAATAATTCAAGTTTCTTCAATGATTGTTTAAACTGGTGTTTAGTTTATTTGTAAACATAGGCTCAAATCTGATTAAGTTTTAAAAGGATAGATAATTAGATATTGAAGCAATTGGATTAGGAAGAACTGGGGATGTAATATTAAGTATAAGTTGCAATTGAAATTAGTACTGTAATTATACGTGTGTAGTTAATCGGTTAGTTTATATTTATAGTTAATTAGTTTAATCATTTTTTAAGTTTTCTTGTGTAATCAAATCGCCCTCTTAGATTAATTATTAACCTTAAAAGCTAGTGTAATAAGAAAGAACGGTCTGTTAGTTCTAGTTTATGGCAGTAAACATTTGATTTATAGTTGATGATCGTGAAGTGATGTATTGGTTCCTTTATTGAATAAATAAAAAATGCTTTCTGCTTCAAGTATATGTCTCTGTTCTGTTATTTCAATCCTTACCATTGTCATTTGATTTAGGCCCAGTTTACGTCATGGGCCTGAATTGTTATATAAAGCTAACGAAGCCAGCAAGCAGAAGACAAAAAATAGCCTGGGTTTCGAGTACCTGTGCAGTTCGAATGAGTATTTAGATGAAGAGAAGACCAGGCCCAATAAATAATAAGAAATCGACGGGCCTGGATTATTATAGTATTAGCAACACGAATAAGGCAAAAACAATATAGCAAATGTAGTACATGCAAAATAGGATTGGACTTTAATAAATTAAATTGGGACGAGCCTCGCCCGAATAACACCGGGGCCCCCATTTAGTAATAAGATAATATAGTAGAATCGGAGAGGTTAATAGCGAATTTCATAACCTCTCCCAAAGTTTAAAAGCCGATATAGACTATCTTAAGGCACGATTTTAATATACCTTCCTATGAATGAGTGTGCACTTGGTGCGACTCAAATCCAAATCTCGGTAAAGCTGAAATACACCAAAAGTCATAGGCGTACTGGTTGCGGTATGACTCGAGGCGTGTTTTCGCGATACCGCAAATTCCTAAAAATAATATTTTAACGTAAAAGCACATTATGTTGTTAAAACTTATAATTGAGTCAAACAAAAGTCAAGAACGACAGTGGAGCGACCGTGCTAAAACCACGGAATCCGGGAGTGCCTAACACCTTCTCCCGGGTTAACAGAGTTCCTTATCCAGACCTCTGCTTCGCAGACATTTATAAGAGTCAAAATTCCTCGGATTCGGGATTAACCGGTGACTTGGGACACCATTGTCATTCCCAAGTGGCGACTCTGATTAATCTCTAATAAAATCCCGAACCGATTGTCCTTAAATTGGAAAAACTCCTTCCCTTACGTTATTTTATCCGTTTTGGGTAAGTGAGCGTCGGGGTATACCCTATAAGTGTATTTATATGCTTTTAAGCAGTGTGGGGTAGTAAAAAAGGGAGGTGTGACAGCTCTGGCGACTCCGCTGGGGAATCTAACCCCGAACTTCGGTTTCAGGGTTTAAGAACTCGAGCTCCTTAGAACTGCCGTTCGCATTTTTGTTTGACTTCATTATGTGATTTGAATAACATGCTATGTGCTTTATCGCTTTGATATTATGTGAACTGTATATAAAACTGTGCCGAAAATCCTTCTCTCTTCTCCCTCGGGGATGTGCTTACTGGTTGAGATTCCCCTTTCCGTTAAAGTCACCTTAAACTAAGAAAACAGAGGCCGGATAAGTTACAAAGCCGATTGACTCCGCGGGTCAACGGTACGTAGCCCCCTCCTCGATTCGAGTTGTCCGCTCGGGTACACGGTCTAGCAATCTATGAAACCGTAAGATTTTGAACATAGGTCTAGGACGATTATCTGCATCATATTTGACTTAGGGGACTCAACACAGGGGTTGGGTCCGTCTAGGACAGGTGACCCGGCATTAAAAAGACCGAGCATGCTATGTGTTGCATTTTATTGTCCTTGATCGTTATGCGGACCGGCGAAAATCCCGAGATTGGAAAAATTGTTGAAAAAAAAAGAGAGAGAGGAAAATAATGATTTATAGAAAATAGGTATTTGGAAAATTTGAAAATTTGAAAAAAATAGGTGGAACATTTTTTTGAAATAAGTGGTCAATTAATCTGACCGAACTACGCAGGTTTGATTCTCGCCATTAGGTGGGATACGTAGGCAACCCTTAAACGGGTCCAACCACACTTTTAGAAAAGACCAAAAAGATTTTCTTTTCAAATAATCGAGGTGATTGCTATTTTTGGAAATTGCCGAATGTTCCGAAAGGACGACGGAAGGCTGTTTTTGCAAAAATGGCCACTTCGAAAATCATTTTTCTTTTCTTTCATTCAAAAATTGAAAACTTGCATTGAAAAAAGATTTTTCCTTTTCTAAATAAAATCACCTTAATAAATGTGCAGGACGAGCACGATGATGAATGAACACTTTTCCCTAAATAAAATCCCTTTGGAGCTGAGATTATGGTGGCAGGACATGGGATCCGATGGTCAAGACTGGGTCAAAAAGTACTTGAAAGGCCTTACGGGTTTACTAGACATGGTTCCTCGAGGTGATGTGGTTAGGGCGTTGGTCACGTTTTGGGATTCGGCACACAACGTATTTCATTTCCCAGATTTTGAACTTACCCCAACTTTGGAGGAGATTGCCTTTACATTGGGAAGACCGAGGTCCCGCTGAAAGGAAAATACCCGGTATCTCCGAGGACGGTGACAGTACATCGCTTCCTCGACTCTTTGAAAATTGCCCGAAATGTTCATAATGAAGATCTGGCCGACGGGTTTTGTTCTTTAAGCTTCATCTACAATAGGTTTGGACACGTTGGGGGTTTCAATGATCTTACCAACAAATTATGCTGTAAGTCCAACCGGGCAAAATGGGAGGAACACCGGAGGTTCGCATTTTTGGTGGCATTTCTCGGAGTTGTTGTATTCCCGAGGAAGGATGGACATATCAATATAAAAGTTGCCGGAGTAGCTACCACACTGATAGTGCAAGATAACTGTACTCTGGCCCCAATGATTGTGGCGGACATCTACCGTGCTCTGACTGCGTGCAAAGCAGGGGCTAGCTTCTTCGAGGGGTGTAACTTGATCTTGCAAATCTGGCTAATCGAGCATCTATGCCACCATCCTTCGTATTCGAGCTATGGTTCAGCCGAACGGACATGTTTGGAAGAGTTCAATGCGAGGACAAAGGAAGTAAAATTGCCTGAAGGAGTCCAAGGTTGGATTGTGTATCTTCGATCACTAACTGACGGTCAAATCGATTGGACGTATGACTGGTTACCTCTTGACGAGGTGATATACATGCCAACGGAGGGATCGCCGTTTTTGATCACGGGTTTGAAGAGTATACAACCCTATGCCCCATACAGAGCCCTGCGACAGTTGGGTCGGTGTCAGATTATTCCGAGAGATGGGGATCTCAGTGTGCAAGCTGTGGAGATTGGTCCAGACGGGCAATTCCCGGAAGCAAAAATCCGGCAAATCTGGAATGAGTGCCAAAATTTGAAGATTGATACTTGTGTGCCGAATAGAGCAAAAGGGGAGATATCACATGGATACTCCACATGGTACCGACGAGGGGTTGAACACGAACGTCTTTCAAAGAGACCTCACTTGCAAGACCTGATAGAGCAACCCGAGGAAAATCTGAAATGGGCGGCCAAGGAAAAGGAATACAAGGCCAAAATCAGTCTGTTGGAGGATAAACTGAGAAATCTTCATTTCGAGAGTGGCTTACAAGCAGCATCCGATGAAGTAGAAAAGAAACAGCTGAAGAAAGAAAATGATACATTGAAGGCTCAAATAGCTCAAATGAAAATTGCATCCGAGACCCCAGTTCGTTCAGCCCGAGATGAAAAGTTAATTGAGATTCTCCGGCGGAAAGTAAACGACTATAGCTTTGATTTGGACATAGCTGAAAAAGAGTTAGTCAAGGCTCGGAAGCAAATGGGCAGAGACGCCGATGAAAGAGCCAAGTTGGTTCGGCAGCTACAAGACAAGCACGATGTTGAAATAGCTCAGCTTAGAAAGAAAATAATCTCGGCCACAGTCAAGAGTAACAAGATTATCAAAGATCTTGAAGAAGAAAGAGAACACTGCTACACGACTATGGCTAGATTGAAATTGGAGCTGCAACAGGTGCAAAAGGACAACCAACATACCTTGGATGCCCGCACTCAACAAATAAGCCGGCTATTGCAAGAAAAAGGGGTCATCAGAGAAAAGATTGTTCGCATCGCCCAATACATCACCCGGAAGACTCAGCTTTGTGAAGATATGTCTCGGAGGACTTTTGTATCTGCAGTGAAGTTTTTTATACAACAAGTCATGGCCGACCTGGATAGGCTTCAAAGGGGTTTAGCATATAGGCCCGCGGCAAGGCCGAACGATGCCTCGCGGGCACTAGGTGCATTAATGTACTCTTAGGTCATCTTTTATTTTTCTTTTTAAAAAAAAACATCACTTTGTAATCAATGTTTTGAATTATAAATGAGAAAACAAGTGTTGTTACCAATTCTTTTGCTTTATGTCATTTCCTTTAAACCCGCTAGGCAAATAAATAGGAGCGTAATTATGAAAACGACAAGGAAAAAGAGAGAAAAGAAAAAGCAAGAAAAAGAAAAAAAAAGGGAAAAGAAAAAAAAAAGAAAAAAAGAAAGAAAAGAGAAAAAGCAATAGAGAAAAGAAAAAGAAAAGAAGAAAAGAAAACAAAAGAGTGGAAAAAGAAAAAGATGATTGAAGTGAGCAGCGGCCGGGATGATGCATAATGACTAGAGGAAATGTATTTGCTTTTAAAGTCGTTGCATCTTATTTATGCGCTAACAACTAACGAGTGTTGATGTTTGTGAGTTCAGATTTTCTAGGCAACTGGCATTCTGGCTACCCACCCATACAACACCAGATACAAAAAGATGACAAAGGCTGTGTCCCAGGAGATCGAGGCAACTATTGTGGACCCTGCTCACGAAGAAGAGATCGTGGATGTGGCAGGGATGAAGGAAGAAATGTACAAGTTGAGACAACAGATGGCCGAAATGTACCAGGCTTGGTCTAGAGGTCAACCACTACCAGCCTACCCTGCTAACCCTGCATATGTCCCTCCAGCCAATCCTAACCCTGAGCCACCAACAATGAACTCGTCATCCACCTACCCCGACTACCCTCACTACTATGCTTCCACTTCCCAGATACCACCACCTCTAACCAAGCAAGCACCACCTCATATACCACAAGTTGCTCCTGTATATGTGGCACCTCCGCCCGCTGTTATCCACAAATCCTCTAGTGAACCGATGTTCCATATCCAGGATCCTCACTACTACCCTCCGGAGCCGACTTTCAGACAACACGAGTCTCATGCTCCGATGATGGAAGCAAGTGCCGGGCAGGAAGAGATGGCTCGGAAAGTGAAAAGTCTTGAGAATGCTTTCCGCAATATGCAAGGACTGGGAGGGCAAGTGAGTGTAGCTTACAAAGACCTGTGTTTGTTCCCTGAGGTGCAGCTTCCCGTGGGATTCAAATTGCCAAAGTTCGATATGTATAGCGGACACGGGGATCCGGTAGCTCATCTCAGAGGATACTGTAGCAAGATGAGAGGCGCGGGAGGTAGAGATGAATTGTTGATGGCGTACTTCAGCCAAAGTCTGAGTGGATCAGCTCTGGAACGGTATACCCGACAGGACCATACAAGGTGGTTCGTCTGGGATGACTTAGCACAAGCTTTCGCTAGTCACTTTCAGTACAATTTGGAGATCATACCCGACAGGTTATCCCTTACCAAGATGGAGAAAAAGCCAGGAGAAAGCTTTAGGGAATACGGTTTTAGATGGAGGGAACAGGCCGCTAGAGTGGATCCACCAATGAAAGAAGGGGAGATGGTGGATTGTTTTCTACAGGCTTTGGAGCCAACATACTACGGCCATCTAGTGTCAGCAATTGGAAAGAGTTTTAATGAAGTTGTGAAAATGGGGAGTTTCGTAGAGGAAGGTTTGAAGACAAACAATATTATGAGTTTTTCGGCTATCAAGGCCACCAATCAAGCTATACAGAGTGGAAACGGGGGAGTGATGGGAAAGAAGAAGAAAGAAGAAGTAGCAACCGTAGAAAGTAGGTCACGGAGTCGCAACCCACATTATAACCCACCAAGACCCTACCGCCAACACCCACCAAGCCCGTCAACTCCATATAATCCACCACCACCATCTTATCCGCCAAACCCATACAACACACCAAGCCCATATAACCCACCACCACCACCATACCCACCAACAGTCCCACATTACCACCACCCTCAAGCCCAAGCTTACCCACTACCACCACCCCACGTGTGGAGAGCTCAAGCTCCACACAATGTGTACCACACCCAGAACACATACCCAACCCCTAAACCTTACCGAAACCAGAATAGACCCAGGCCGGACGCTGATTGGAGAAACAAAGCAAGAAAAACATTCACCCCGCTCGGAGAATCATACACCAGTCTTTACCACAGGTTGAAAGAGTTGGGGATATTAAGACCATTCGCACCAAAAGTTCCAAACCCACCCCCGAAAAATCTTGATTCTTCTGTCAGATGTGAATACTGTTCGGGAACATTGGGCCACGATACTGAAAAGTGTTGGCAATTAAAGAATGCCATTCAAGATCTTATCGATGAGAGGAGAATTGAAGTACAGGCTCCCGAAGCCCCAAACATTACCCAGAATCCGCTACCAAATCACCACGAAACACATATGATAGAATTGGTGCAGGGTGATGGCAGTCAAAAACCATCTCAGGCCGTAATGATGATAAAGTCGAGTGACAAGTTAGAAAAGGAAGTTGTGAAGGAGAAAGCGATTGTTGAGAAACCAAAACCAGTAGTGGTGGGAGGTTTAAAAGTGGTAGTTCCAGGCGCAAAGACGATCATGAAAGGAGCAAGTGCAGAGCCAGTGATCATAAAACCAGTAGTGCAAATGCCAGTGGTGAGTACAAAAACTGTACCGTGGAACTATAACAAGGTAGCAGTAGTTTACAAGGGAAAAGTGATTTCTGGTGAAATTAATGAAACGCATGGACTCACCCGATCTGGAAGGTGTTTTGCTCCAGAGGAACTGAGAAAGATGAAAACGGTAAAAGAAAGTCAACTGAAGAAGCCAGTGTCGGAGGAGGAAGCAGAAGAATTCCTTAAGAAAATGAAGTCACAAGAGTACTCAGTGGTTGAGCAGTTAAGAAAGACCCCGGCCCAGATTTCTTTGCTATCCTTGCTGATAAATTCAGAAGAACACCGGAAGGCTCTTATGAAGATTCTAAATGAGGCTCATGTTCCGGAAAAAATTTCAGTGTGTCACTTGGAGAAGATTACCAGCAAAATTTTCGAGTCTAATAGGATCACCTTCTCTGATAGGGAGCTGCCGGTGGAGGGAACTGAACACAATAAAGCATTGTACCTTACAGTAAAGAGTGAAGAGTCAGTCGTGACCAGGGTATTGATTGACAATGGATCGAGTGCCAATATTTGCCCGCTGTCAACTTTAGGGAAGCTGAACATTAGCCCGGACAGAATCCGGAGGAACAGTATCAATGTGAGAGGGTTTGACGGCGGAGGTAAAAACACGTTGGGAGATATTATTTTGGAAGTAACCATCGGACCCGTTGATTTTACTATGGAGTTCCAGGTACTCGACATTGCCGTGTCGTATAACCCGTTGTTAGGTCGACCCTGGATTCATGCAGCCAAGGCAGTACCATCTTGTCTACACCAGATGGTCAAGTTTGAGTGGGAACAGCAAGAGATTGTTGTACACGGGGAGGAAAATGCTTGTAATATGGTAGCACCTTTTGACGGTACTGATGGGGATAGAGGTCCTTGGGTCTACCAAATGACGGATGCTGTCATGGTGAATAGAGTTGCTAAAGGGGAGAAGTTGCCAATCTCTATGATGGCACCAACTGATGTGATGGTGGCCAGAGAAATGCTGAGAAACGGATTTGCACCAGGGAAGGGATTAGGCAAAACATTGCAGTGAGTCATTCAACCAGTTCAGCTTCCAGAAAACAAAGGTACATTCGGCTTAGGGTTTAAACCCACCTTTGCCGACATCCAAAGAGCCTCTAAAGCCAAAAAGAACTGGACCTTGCCCAAACCCATACCCAAATTATCCGACACCTTCATCAGGCCTGGTACAAAATATCAACCATCTGCTGCAACAAAGTGCATTGAGACCCAACTTGATGAAGAAATGCTTGGTTTTGAGAAAATGTTTTGGGAGGTGAATACGATTGAAGCAGGGGAAGGCACGAGCAAAATGGACGTGCAATTTGTGGGGCCTGGAATCACATTGAACAATTGGGAAGCTACTCCTTTCCCTATCAGGAAGGAGTCTTGGTAGTTAGCTCAAAATTTCATCATTGCTTTCCCGAAAGTTGTTATTTTTATAGTTTTCCCATTCCCCTCATGAAAAGAAATCACCATGTATCCCGAACATTGTTCACTCTTTTATCAATGAAATGCAGTTTTCCTTTTTCTTCACTTTTGCCTTATTTTTCTTTATTTTTCCTTTTGTATAGTTTTGCATGTGTTGATTCCAATGCCATGTCATGCGTGAAGGATTCTAGACCCAGTTCTGACAATCACGTTACTATACAAGAAATCGAGGAGGATAGTGAAATAGAATGTGAGGATGAGGAAGCCCTGGAGGAAATAAGTAAGGACATGAAACAATACGAAGAAAAACCCAAACCGAATCTGAGTGATACGGAATCTGTAAATTTGGGGAGCGAAGATGATGTCCGAGAAACAAAGATTAGTGTACATTTGGAGGCACCCCTCAGGGATGAATTGATAAGGTTGTTACATGAATTTAAGGACATTTTTGCTTGGTCCTATGATGACATGCCCGGGCTTAGCACAGATTTGGTGGTACACAAGTTGCCTATCTACTCTGAATGCCGGCCGGTAAAATAAAAGCTGAGGAAATTCAAAACGGACATTAGTGTGAAGATAAAAGAAGAGGTGAATAAGCAGTTTGAAGCAAAAGTCATAAGAGTTACCAAATACCCCACCTGGTTGGCAAATGTTGTGCCGGTCCCGAAGAAAGATGGAAAAACCAGAGTGTGTGTAGACTATAGAGACCTCAACAAGGCCAGTCCGAAGGATGACTTCCCATTGCCAAACATTCACATATTGATCGACAATTGCGCCAAGCATGAGATCGGTTCATTTGTGGACTGTTATGCTGGATATCACCAGATCCTTATGGACGAAGAAGATGCTGAGAAAACTGCCTTCATTACACCTTGGGGAACATACTGTTACAGAGTAATGCCGTTTGGATTGAAGAATGCCGGGGCAACTTACATGAGGGCAATGACCACGATGTTTCATGATATGATGCATCGAGAAATTGAAGTATATGTGGACGATGTCATCATAAAGTCCAGGAAAACAACCTGATCATGTGAGAGATTTGAGGAAGTTTTTTCAAAGACTCCGGAGGTACAATTTAAAGCTCAATCCGGCAAAGTGCGCCTTTGGAGTACCTTCAGGGAAATTACTGGGGTTTATTGTGAGTCGGCGAGGTATTGAACTGGATCCGTCAAAGATCAAGGCTATTCAAAGTCTACCTCCGCCGAAAAACAAGAAAGAGGTCATGAGCTTACTAGGAAGGTTGAATTACATTAGTCGGTTCATTGCTCAATTGACATCAACGTGTGAGCCGATCTTCAAGTTGTTGAAGAAAGATGCAGCAGCGAAATGGACCGACGAGTGTCATGAAGCCTTTGACAAGATCAAGGAATATTTGGCCAATCCTCCGGTGTTAGTTCCTCCAGAACCAGGGCGACCTCTAATTTTGTATCTGACAGTCTGGATAACTCTTTCGGTTGTGTACTGGGTCAACATGATGAGACAGGCAAGAAAGAACAAGCCATATACTACCTCAACAAAAAGTTTACATCCTACGAGGTGAAGTATACCCAACTGGAAAGAACTTGTTGTGCATTGATTTGGGTAGCTCGGAAGCTAAAGCATTATTTGTCAGCATATACCACGTACTTGATATCACGACTGGATCCTCTCAAGTATATATTTCAGAAGCCTATGCCTACGGGAAGACTGGCCAAATGGCAGATTCTGCTCACAGAATTCGACATTGTCTATGTAACTCGTACGGCAATGAAGGCACAAGCTATCGCGGACCACTTAGCCGAGAATCCGGTAGATGATGAATATGAGCCATTGAAAACATACTTTCCGGATGAAGAGGCAATGCTTGTCGAGGAGATGGAGCAAGATGAGAGACCAGGATGGAAAATGTACTTTGACGGAGCCGTCAACAGCAGGGGCATTGGTATCGGAGCGGTACTCATTTCAAGCACGGGTCAACACTATCCCGTCACAGCTCAGCTTCGATTTTTCTGTACCAACAATATGGCCGAATACGAGGCGTGCATCTTGGGATTAAGGATGGCAATTGACATGGGTATTCAAGAGATTTTGGTCATGGGTGACTCGGATCTCTTGGTACACCAAATTCAAGGGGAACGGGAGACACGAGATTTGAAATTGATACCATATCGGTATTGTTTGCACGAGTTGTCTCAAAGATTCCAGTCTATAGAATTCAAGCATATCCCGAGAATGCACAATGAGATTGCAGATGCTTTGGCCACATTGTCCTCTATGTTGCATCATCCGGACAAGACATATATAGATCCACTCCAGATCCAAGTCCGAGATCAGAATGCTTATTGCTTCGCTGTGGAAGAAGAGTTAGATGGAGAGCCGTGGTATCATGATATTAGGGAATACTTGAAAGCCGGCAAATACCCTGAGCAAGCCACTGGAGACCAAAAGAGAGCCATCAGGCGTCTAGCCAATGGATTTTTCCTCAGTGGAGGAGTGGTATACAAAAGAACACCAGATCTGGGCTTATTGCGGTGTGTAGATGCATAATAAGCAAATGAAATCATGATTGAAGTACATGCTAGAGTATGCGGACCCCACATGAGCGGATATGTTTTAGCAAAGAAGATTTTGAGAGCTGGGTACTACTGGCTCACTATGGAGCGTGATTGTATCATGTATGTAAAGAAATGCCATCAGTGCCAGGTACATGGGGATCTGATCCACTCCCCACCTTATGAGTTGCATACAATGTCAGCACCTTGGCCCTTTGTTGCTTGGGGCATGGATGTCATCGGCCCAATAGATCCAGCCGCTTCTAATGGGCACAGGTTCATTCTGGTTGCAATAGATTATTTCACCAAGTGGGTCGAAGCTAAGACATTCAAGGCAGTGACGAAGGAAGCGGTGGTGGATTTTGTGCACGTGAATATTATATGCCGATTTGGAATCCCCAAGGTGATCATCACAGACAATGGAGCCAATTTAAACAGTCATCTCATGGCGGAAGTTTGTGAAAGGTTTAAGATCACGCACCGCAATTCCACACCCTACAGGCCAAAGGCGAATGGAGCAGTAGAGGCGGCAAATAAGAACATCAAAAAGATTCTCCGAAAAATGGTGGAGGGATCCAGGCAGTGGCATGAAAAGTTACCCTTTGCTCTCATGGGTTACCGCACGACGGTACGTACTTCTATCGGAACCACACCTTATACACTGGTGTACGGAACGGAGGTTGTTATACCCGCAAAAATAGAAATACCGTCATTGCGAATTATAGCCGAATTTGAGATAGATGACGATGAATGGGTAAAGGCCCGGTTAGAACAGTTGAATTTGATTGATGAGACGAAATTGGCCGCAGTCTGCCATGGGCAGTTGTATCAACGAAGAATGGCCAGAGCGTATAATAAGAAGGTACGACCTCGAAAGTTTGAAGTCGGACAACTTGTGTTGAGGCGTATCTTACCACATTGGGCCGAGGCAAAAGGCAAGTTTTCGCCAAATTGGCAGGGACCGTTTATGGTATCACGGGTGTTGTCCAATGGAGCATTGTATTTAACAGATGTTGAAGGAAAGTCGTAGAGACTGCTATCAATTCAGATGCAGTCAAAAGATACTATGTATGATTCCTTTTCAATTATGTGTTTTGTATTTTGTCGTGATTTTGGAATTGAAATGACGAAGGCATTTTATTCTCTATCCAAACACTTTATCCGTTGATAACCCCTTTGAGCCTTAATGAATAAATTCTTTCATATCCCTCTCTCGGAATCGCTTTAGCGCAATAAGATCGAAATTGCCAAAATGAAAAAATGATGAAAAATGAAAAAAATTGAATAAATGAATGAAAAAGAGAAAAAGACAAAGAAATCGGGAAAAAGTCAAAAAGAAATCCATCTAACTTATGAAGTTGGATGAACTACGTCCGACTTGATCCCGAAAGGGTACGTAGGCAGCCTCTCTGAGGTTCAGTCACAATAAAGAAAAAATCCAAAAATTCCCCACATATTGAAACTGGGGCAGAAGTTATGATTAATAATTCCGAGAGTTGTAAATATTTTTAACCCTCGTTGAAATTTTGAGCCTTTATATCTTTCTTTTTAACCCATCCAAAAGTCACGTTACAGTCCAAAGAAAGACCTTCTGATCAATTTCGAAATGATAACAAATACAACGAAGGAGGAGCGAAGCATCGGATAATACCCGTGGTACAGAAAACAAAATACAAAAAGGGAAAATGGAAAAAATAAAAAATGAGAGAGTCTCATCAGTGAAAACCTTAGCCGGCACTGTGAGGCGATGTGAGGTTGAGAAAAATAAAATGAGAGAGTCTCATCAGTGAAAACCTTAATCGGCACTGTGAGATGATTGTGAGGTTGAGAGAATAAATGAGAGAGTTCTATTGGTGAAAACCTTTCGAGGCACCGTAGGGCGATCATCAGAACTATCAAAAGAGGAAACAAAAAAGAGTATCGGTTTGGGTTGAGAACAATCCGGAGTCAGAATAATAGTGTGAACGAATTGGGTCGGAGTTTAAATACATGGTACGGTCAACGGAATCAGCCAACACACCCAGATAAGTTCTACCACTTCTCTGAAACAACCTTTACCCTTTTTCATTTTTCTGCATTTCATTGTTTGCCCTTTTGAGAACTAATTACCAGCTCCGATGATAAAGAGTTGAAATAACACTGGATTAGAAAAGGAAAGAAAAGAAGAGGTGGGAAGAAAACAAAGAAGTTTGGCAAACATTGCCAAAAGAAAAGAAAACAAAACAAAAATGGAGAAATGAGAAAAATACAAAAAGAGTCTGCAAGGGACAAGAAGTCGAAAGTCCATGCAGCATGAGAAAAGAAAAAACAAAGGAAGCAATAAGAAGCGGGGACGGCAGATGCCAGTTGCCAGCAGTTTATATCTAATAAATTTTGTTTCATGCAAGAACAAATTGTCACTAATCACTTTAAAGTGAATGTGACCAATGTGGAAAATTGAAAATACCAAAAAGAGAAGGTCTGCCGAATAAGTGGAGAAATTCACAGGCAAGAGATAAGTTGGTAAAAAGAAAATACCAAAAAGAGGAAGGTAACATCTTTTAAAAGCCACTCCCCAGTCCTCAGGCTGAGGGAATATTTTCTGCATTCGCATTGCACGTTTAAATTCTGTTAGGCGCCCACCTTCAAATACGGGAATATTTTTCTGCATTTGCATTGCACGTTTAATTTCTGTTAGGTGCCCACCTTCTAATACGGGAATATTTTCTGCATCGCATTGCACGTTTAAATTCTGTTAGGTGCCCACCTTCAAATACGGGAATACTTTCTGCATCGCATTGCACGTTTAAATTCCGTTAGGTGCCCACCTTCAAATACGGGAATATTTTTCTGCATTCGCATTGCACGTTTAATTTCAGTTAGGTGCCCACCTTCTAATACGGGAATATTTTCTGCATCGCATTGCACGTTTAATTTCTGTTAGGCGCCCACCTTCTAATACGGGAATATTTTCTGCATTCGCATTGCACGTTTAAATTCTGTTAGGTGCCCACCTTCTAATACGGGAATACTTTTCTGCATCGCATTGCACGTTTAATTTCTGTTAGGTGCCCACCTTCTAATACGGGAATACTTTTCTGCATTCGCATTGCACGTTTAAATTCTGTTAGGTGCCCACCTTCTAATACGGGAATATTTTTCTGCACAGCATGGTTTATATAGTTAAAAGCCCACACTGGGGCAGAAAAAGAAAAAAAAGGTAGTTTGTTGTTTTGTTTTGAGCAGGTTCAGCTCGAGATCAAGAAAAACAAGAAAATCAACAAAAAGAGAGTCAACAAGAAAAACAAGAAAATCAACAAAAAGAGAGTCAACAAGAAAAGAAAAATCAACAAAAATAGAGAGTCAGCATCAAAGAAAATCAACAAAAAAAAGGAAGATTCTGCATCACCGGAAAGGGAAGAAGAGTAAAAGCTAGATTAAGAACAATTGTAATTGTAGGATCATAGCTTAGAATAGCTTCTTCATTTTACATTCCCCCCCCCCGTGTAATAAGGAGTAAGTCGACAGGTCTCAACAGTGTTCAATGCAATAGTGAGTCCGGTAGTTTTTAAAACCGCCATACCTTCCCGAACTACACCGACCCGATTCCCGTTTAGCCTAAGATATGTAGGCAACCCCTAAAGCAAGGTGCGGTCAAAAGGTTTTCAAAAATGCTTTCACGGAATGTGCCGATGTGCAAAAATCTCTCATTACTGCTCACTTGTCTTTGCACTGAAACTCTTCGTGTTCCCGAGCAAAGAGGGGCAGCTGTGAGCACATGATTTTTGCACCGGGTAAATAATTCCAAAATTAAAATAAATACGTTTTTGAGTGCAATTACTTGCTTTGTTTGAAATTAGCTATATTTTGTGTGTTTGAATAAGTAAAAAATTAGAAAAAAAATCAAAAAATTAGGCTAGTTAATTACTTTGTTTAACTAGTTAGATTTTAAGAAAATTAGCAAAAATAGTGTTAATTAGGGAAAAATAGTAGAAAATTGCCAAAAAATACTAAATAATTAGGGTAAGTAGGAAATTAGGTTTTATAATTTTCCATAAAAAAAAGAAAAAAAAAGTATAAAAGAAAATACATAAAAATTAATTAAAATCAGAAAAATACAAAAATAGGTAAGGTATAATTAGATTGGGCCAATTGAAGAGAATCTGAAGGCCCAGATGTATTGGCCCAAGGGATCTGATCCAATTGTTGAGATAAGGATGATCTCGGCCGTTCATTTCATCAGATCCAACGGTGGGAAGTATTAGTGAGTTTTATTTGATATTTAATATGAGAGAAGTGATCTGGGCCGTCCATTTTAGTTGATCCAACGCTTGGGCCTTTGGTCTCCAGGCAATGAAACGGTGCCGTTTTAGTAACGCGATTGACGACCGTTGATCTCCATCAAACGAATGGTCCAGATTACCTCGGATGACCGGCCTATAAAAGGCTTTGGTCTGAAGGGTTTTCGCCATTTCACTAACCCTAGAGACCAGCCGCCTCATCTCTCTCCCTATTTGTCTTCTTCAACCTTCACCGAAACCCTAGCCGTCCATGGCGGCCACCACTCCCACGGTGGTCGCCGGCTCCCAAACCCCTCTCTTCTCTTCTTTGCCTCCTTCCTTATCTTCTTCTTCACCAAAGACCACAAAAAACAAACCCTGTTCTTCAAGTCCCGGTCACCGGAATCTTCGCCGGTGACCACCAAACAATGAGAAACCTTTTAAAACCAATGCCAAAAGAACCCCCTTTCTCTGATCTATCCAACCATGCTACCCTCACCTTTCGAATCTTGCCGGAGCTCCTCGAATATCCAAAAGAGTGTCGTCGGAAACCTAACTCCGGCGACCCCCAAACCCAAACTTGTTCAAGGCCCCGCCTTTTACTCTCTCAAGCACCCCTTTACAATTCAAAATACCAAAAAGGCTTCGTCTTTAAGCCTTAAAAGAAAAACCAGAAAAAGAAAAGTAAAAAAAAAGAGTTCTGAAAAGAATAAAGAAGAAAAAGAAACAAGAAGAAGGCTTGAGAATCTGAAAAGAAATAAAGAAAAGAAGTCCGAGAGAGAGTGTGAAAGGGGATTGGGAAGCTTGGGGGACAGACCCCGCAAAGCTAAGTCCCCCTGTCCTTTATCTGCTTTCTTTCACTATTTTCTGTTCATTTTTTGTGTGTTTTTATTTGATTTTTGTTTGCTATTTCGCATGTTTCTTGATTCTCACATGTTAGTTTTAGGATTTTTCCTTCTAATCTCCTGTTTCTTTTCTTTTCTGCATATTCTAATCCATCTCTTTGTTTTCTTTCTGTTAGTATTATGGTTTCTTAATTTGTTTATTCCAGTATTTCTTTCTGTCGTGTGTCGATTGTTTGTTCAATATGATGCATATTCTAATCCATCATATTGGTTAATGATTTCTGAGATTCAACAAGCATGACTTGATTCGTCACATGATTAGTTTTAGGTTTTAATTTGTTCATCTATGCCCTCTGTTTGACTGCTCATCTCCTTGTGTTCCTTATCTCTCATATATATTACACCTGTTTAGTTTGGCATATGAATTAAGGTGTCTTTTGTCTTAATATTGGTTTCTGATTCTTTGATTTGAAGACTTGGACCTGATATCTCTCCTCTTCTTTGTCCTTTGTTAGTTTAGGTTTTTCCACCTTGTTTGAATGTTTGCTCATTCTGTCTTAATCTTCTCTGTTAGTATTGACCGTTTGACTGATTCTTCTCTTCTCTTTGTCTCATGTTTAGGGACATAATTAGCTATTAGTCCCTTATATTAAGTTTGAATTGGGCTCTTCATGCTTAGTTATACTGTTAGGATTAAATATTGGTTCCAAATCTGAGTTGGCTTTACTCCAGTTTTCCATAAGTTCAATGTTTTCCTTTTAGGATAATTTTAGGATTAGTCAATAGATTTTCATGACTATCTAAGGACTACTACTCTGATCTTTCTCATTTCCTGTGTCATGAACCTTGGTGATTGTGAGTTGTTCAAACTTTCATAATGACTTGAACTGGTAGTAATTAGGTCTTAATTAACATGAGTTCATACTTTGTCTCATAAAGTTGGATAATGTGAATTAATTAACTGAAATTCAACCATATCAATTGCCTTCTCTGAGTTTTGGTTGATTATTACATTTTGTCTGATTTTATGTGTCCTAATATGCAAATCATGTTGAAATTGATTTAGTTTTATTGGTTCTGGTTGAGTGTAAGTATTTGATTAACACTGTTTGAACCCTAGGTGAATTGGTTATAGCTGTTAGTATTAGGTTCCATAAAAATGGCTAGTTTTTAAATAGTTAAAATTGAAAATGAACAAAATTAGGCTATAAGTTAAATAATTGGCTTAAGAATGGTCAACCTTGCAAAGGGTTGACCTATTCTATAAAGCCCTAACACACAGTCCACTTTAAAAGTGGCTGGTTGTGCAAAATGGCTATGTTTGCAAATGCAGACTAGCCCAGGCTCTCTTTAGAGCCCTGAACAGCAAAGTGGCCAAACTTGTAAAGGTTTTTGGGCCCAGTTGTTCAGCATTTGGCTTTGATAGCCCAAGCTAAGTCTCAACTTGAGACTGGCTAGTTCTTAAATAGTTAATCTCAATAATAAAACAGGCTAGTCCTGCAATTGGCTTTAAATTGGAATAAACTGGTCTTAATTGACTGGAATTAGTTTAAATAGGCTAAAATTGAAATAGTTCTTTAAAGTAGAAGTGGCCAGCCCTTAAATACTAATGCCAGGGCTGGCTATTAGTTAAATAGGTGCAAAAGATGCCGAGATTTAACCTAGGTAAGCTATGTAAATAAGCAGTGCCCTTAGGGGCACAATTGGAACTTGAAATAGTATTCTAGTAAATATTTAGAACTTAAGAGGGTAATGGAGTCATTCATGTCCCTGATTTCTGCAATTTTGCAGAGATTTAGGGGTATAATGGTCTCCTAAAAA
Organism: Nicotiana noctiflora; assembly: GCA_032618575.1. Lineage (NCBI taxonomy): Eukaryota > Viridiplantae > Streptophyta > Magnoliopsida > Solanales > Solanaceae > Nicotiana > Nicotiana noctiflora. The sequence goes on along the minus strand of JASVEL010002664.1, from coordinate 11,158 downwards.
TGGGAGATCTGTAAAAATCTTTAACTATTAGGGATACATTGGTAAAAACCCATAAAAGGGAATCTTTAGAACCTTCCAGCACATGCTGGAAGGGTTTTGATAACTGATTTTGGGGACTTAAGTGTACATTTCATGATTTTAGGAGGGGGAAGAGTGGGATTAATCCCATACTTCCTCCCCAAGTCTTCAGCCCTAAAGATAACTATAAATACCTCTAGAAAAGGGCTGAATGAGGGGGTTCCAATTTGAATGATCTGAAAAATATATCTGGTTCCAATTCTTAGCAATCTAAAATTCATTCTTAGACTGGTTTTTGAAGATAAAGTTTCAGAGTTAGAAATAGCAATAGAATAGTAAAATTTCTGGGTTTTCTCTCTCGGATTGCTGGGTTGTTTGCTTGGGATTTCATTTTGCTGTTGCTGTGGTCTTCTACTTGGCTGATTTTCAATCATCACTGTTGCATTGCTTTGCTTGAGTCCATTGCTGCTTCACTTACTTGATCCCCTTAGACTCATTGGGTTTTCTTTGTAATTCAGGTACATCTCTTTTTCGTTTGAAGCTGTAGTGGCAAGTTGATTGAAATGAAATGAAGATCCAGTTCATTATATTGATACTGTTTTCTGTAGTTTTATTGTAATTAATGTTGTTAGTTTAAGATTTATGGTTCATTTGCTGTAGTATATATGGTAGCTGAAAAATAAAGATACAAAGGCTGTAATAATTAGTATAGTAGTAGTAGTATAGTAGTAGTATAATATAGATAGTTCACCACCTAGTTAATTAGGTAAAATCCTTAAAATGAAGTTAAGTAACTATCACATAGGTCTACGATATCAGAAGCTCATATAGGAGATCATCAATAACTCTGGCTTCACAAAGAATTTCGTAAACCACTGTCACTTAGTTAATGCCTTAAAAATGGAATAAGGATGTTAAAACGGGTAGTGATTCATGAATATCTGAGTTAATAGTTTGCCGATGAGCTAAGTTTAAATCATTTATCAATAGTTCAATCACGACAAGTTCTTGAGCCGCTAGATTAAGAATAATTCAAGTTTCTTCAATGATTGTTTAAACTGGTGTTTAGTTTATTTGTAAACATAGGCTCAAATCTGATTAAGTTTTAAAAGGATAGATAATTAGATATTGAAGCAATTGGATTAGGAAGAACTGGGGATGTAATATTAAGTATAAGTTGCAATTGAAATTGGTACTGTAATTATACGTGTGTAGTTAATCGGTTAGTTTATATTTATAGTTAATTAGTTTAATCATTTTTTAAGTTTTCTTGTGTAATCAAATCGCCCTCTTAGATTAATTATTAACCTTAAAAGCTAGTGTAATAAGAAAGAACGGTCTGTTAGTTCTAGTTTATGGCAGTAAACATTTGATTTATAGTTGATGATCGTGAATTGATGTATTGGTTCCTTTATTGAATAAATAAAAAATGCTTTCTGCTTCAAGTATATGTCTCTGTTCTGTTATTTCAATCCTTACCATTGTCATTTGATTTAGGCCCAGTTTACGTCATGGGCCTGAATTGTTATATAAAGCTAACGAAGCCAGCAAGCAGAAGACAAAAAATAGCCTGGGTTTCGAGTACCTGTGCAGTTCGAATGAGTATTTAGATGAAGAGAAGACCAGGCCCAATAAATAATAAGAAATCAACGGGCCTGGATTATTATAGTATTAGCAACACGAATAAGGCAAAAACAATATAGCAAATGTAGTACATGCAAAATAGGATTGGACTTTAATAAATTAAATTGGGACGAGCCTCGCCCGAATAACACCGGGGCCCCCATTTAGTAATAAGATAATATAGTAGAATCGGAGAGGTTAATAGCGAATTTCATAACCTCTCCCAAAGTTTAAAAGCCGATATAGACTATCTTAAGGCACGATTTTAATATACCTTCCTATGAATGAGTGTGCACTTGGTGCGACTCAAATCCAAATCTCGGTAAAGCTGAAATACACCAAAAGTCATAGGCGTACTGGTTGCGGTATGACTCGAGGCGTGTTTTCGCGATACCGCAAATTCCTAAAAATAATATTTTAACGTAAAAGCACATTATGTTGTTAAAACTTATAATTGAGTCAAACAAAAGTCAAGAACGACAGTGGAGCGACCGTGCTAAAACCACGGAATCCGGGAGTGCCTAACACCTTCTCCCGGTTAACAGAGTTCCTTATCCAGACCTCTGCTTCGCAGACATTTTAAGAGTCAAAATTCCTCGGATTCGGGATTAACCGGTGACTTGGGACACCATTGTCATTCCCAAGTGGCGACTCTGATTAATCTCTAATAAAATCCCGAACCGATTGTCCTTAAATTGGAAAAACTCCTTCCCTTACGTTATTTTATCCGTTTTGGGTAATTGAGCGTCGGGGTATACCCTACAAGTGTATTTATATGCTTTTAAGCAGTGTGGGGTAGTAAAAAAGGGAGGTGTGACAGGTATTATGTCCATGTCTCCCTGGTTTGATGGCTTTGTGTAACTGAGATGACGAAGGCTTTCCTTCCCGTTGTCCCAAACACTATCAATCCTTCGTAAACCCTTTGAGCCGGTTCCGCTTCTTTAGCTACCCTCTTTGGAACTCGAAAACACACAAAAAAAGAAAACAAAAAAAAAATAAAAGAAAAAAGAAAACAAAAACAAAACAAAACAAAATTATTCCCCTGAACTACATTTGAATTGATTCCGAAAGGATATGTAGGCAGCCTCTCTCTGAGGTTCAGTCACACCAAAACAAAAATTCCAATTTTCCCAAAAGATGAAATTGGGGTAGATGATATGTTGGTACAACTATGAATTCACCGAAATGGTTTCAAAGTTGTAGTTCCGCCCAAAATCTTTTTTACCCAATGACCTTGTCCAAGTCCTTCCGACCAATTGACAAAGGTAAGGAAGTGAAAAACATCATTGTTAGAGTCTGATACAATTCAATTGAGAGAAATAAAATAAGAGAGTCTTATCGGTGAAAACCTTCGAGCACCGTAAGGCAATCGTGAGTAGAGAAACTGGGAATGAGAGAGTCCGCTTTGTGAAAACTTACAACGAGCACTATCGGGTGACGGTGAGAAGAGAATGAGAGAGGTCAATTGGTGAAAACCCACAAAGGGCGCTGTCGGCCAAAAAGAAAACATCTTACCGTGGAAAGAGTCATGTCAAGGTTTCCTGGTTTTGAAATGCAGATAAATGGTTATGTGGGTCGGGCATCCAGTCCAAAAAATATGTCATGTTCATTTAAAGCCAACATGCACACCCCAGATAAGTCCTTCTTTTCCCCCGAAAGGGATGATTCTCTATAAACTCATATGCTTGCCTGTTTGCATACTATTTCTTTGAATACCTTTTGGTTTAACACTGATTCCGGATTACTATAAAGAAAGGTGGCAGGATTGGTTTTATAGGGCTCCGCCTGGCAAAAGCCGAAGAAAATACCTAGCCTCAGCGGGTACGTCAGTCCAATCCAGATTGACCATGGTGGTTGATGCTTCAAAGAAAATACAGTGGAAAGGAAAGAAAGGGAAAGGGCTAGAGCCCACATGGGGAAGTCATCATGAAATCCTAAAAGTTGAGTCCTTTCAGGTTATAAAGGGATTCACCCTCAAAGCCAACAAGCAGCAAAGTTCTCAACGGAAATGGGGTCGGGATCAAGCAATTGAAATGATCAAGGCCACAAAACTAACCACCGTTTTAAACCACCAAATTATTCTTTATTGCAAATAGGTCTTATTTAAAGCAACAATGCAAGAAGCAGATGCAACCCAAAAGGAAACGAAATACGCAAGCGCTGAAACAGCCTTGCGACATGGAAACGACCAAAAAGGAAGTTTCCCCCCCAAATTCTTTCATGCATTTTGCTATAAAAAAGGAAAACATATAAAAAGGAAAACAAAATAAAAATAAAGAAGAAAATGAATGAAAATGAAAATCCTAAAAGAAAAACAAATCATGGTAGCAGGGGACCCCATTCCCAAATCCCGGCATAACCCAAGGATCCGTCTAGCATAACCCAATGGGTTTTTTCTTTCCAAATCCCGGTATAACTTGAGGATCTCCCTGGCATAACCCAAGGAGCTTTTTCTTTCCATCCCGGTATAACCTGAGGATCTCCCTGGCATAACCCATGCAACTTTTTTCTTTCCATCCATGTATAACCCGAGGATCTCCTTGGCATAGCTGATGGAGCCTTTTCTTTCCAAATCCCGGCATAACCTAGGGTGTTTTTTTCTTTCCATCCCGGCATAACCAATGGATCCCCCGGAAATAAACCAAGGGGCTTTTTCTTTCCAAATCCCGACATAACCCGAGGATCTTCTTGGCATAACCTAGGGAGCTTTTCTCTTTCCATCTTGGCATAACCCGTGGATCCCCCTAGCATATCTCAATGGACTTTTTCTTTCCAAATCCTGGCATAACCCGAGGATCTCCTTGGCATAACTCTGGGAGCTTTTTCTTTCCATCCCGGCTTAACCCGAGGATCTCCCTAGCATAACCCAGGGAGCTTTTTTCTTTCCATCCCGGCATAACCCGTGGATCCCCCTAGCATAACCCATGGGGCTTTTTTCTTACCAAATTCTGGCATAACCCGAGGATCTCCCTGGCATAACCCATGGAGCTTTTCCTTTCCATCCCGGCATAACCCGTGGATCCCCTTGGAATAACCTAATGGGCTTTTTTTTCCAAATCCCGGCATAACCCGAGAATCTTCCTAGCATAATCCAGAGTGCTTTTTTCTTTCCATCCTAGCATAACCCAAGGGTTTTTTTTCAAATCCCGGTATAACCGAGGATCTCCCTGGCATAACCCAAGGAGCTTTTTTCTTTTTGTCCCGGCATAACCCGAGGACCCTTTTTTATTTTTCCGACATAACCCAGTCAATTTACAGCATAACCTAGGTTCATTCACAAGGATACACAATCCTGATTTGATTGCTTAGATATGTGTCACAACTAACTCACAAAATTTTTCTAGTGAAAACTGGGGCAGAAAATTTCGTTCGGTTGTTTATTTTGGTATCTTAAGCAGGTCGACCTCAAGACACAAGGTGCGAGATGACCAATGGAATGAGTCTCAATACATAATCAAGAAAAGAAGAAAAGAACAAATAGAAATAAACTCAAATGTGAAGCAGGCAAGGGTGCGGATTGCTCAAAATTTGATTAAAGTCACAAGCTCCTTTGATCCTGTTTTGACCCAATGCTGAACAAAGAAGTAAATACCTACAACTTGCGAGCATCAAGATTCAGATCGAAGTCCACAGCAAAAACAGCTAAGACTCAAGATCAAGTTTCAAGAGAAATATAGATAGGAATCGTGTAACTCATAGTTGATAGGCATAGCTAGCTTAGCTTTAAATTTCCTTTCGATGTAATAAGGAGGTCAGGAAGCAGTAGCAGCAACAACAACAATGAAATCACATCTTTTGGTAGTCCCAACTAACAAACCTTCCAGAACTACACTGACCTGATTCCTTTATAGCCAAGGATATGTAGGCAACCTTTGAGGCATGGTTCGGTCCAACGATTTTAAAAAATGCTTCTCATGGAGTGCCGAGCAGGCAAAATCTTTCATGGTGCTCATTTATCTTTGCCTGAAAATCCTTCGTATCTTTGAGCAAAGACGTGCAGTTGTGAGCACGTGATTTTTTTCACGCTTAAACTACCGCTACAAAATTCCTTAGAATTAGGATTTTTCTTTATTATTTAATTCTTTAGGAATTAATTGCATGATTCTGTGTATTGTTTGCATTTTGTGTGCATTTTACTTGATATAATTCAAAAAATACAAAATAGTATGCATTTTTATAAGGAAAATAACAAAAATGGTTCTTTGCATTTTTACATTCAATTTGTAGAATTTGTCTTAAGTTTTCTTTTAAATTAGAAATTAGTTAATTTTGGAATTTTAATTAGTTAATTTTTAGTGTCAATTTGGGTCTTTTATTTTTAAACCTTACATTTAATAAATCAGTAAATAGTACAAAAAAGGGTAAAAGAAAATAGGTAAATATAAAAGAAAATCTGAAATAAGAAAAAAAAAGGGACTATTTGGGGCCCAAATCCATTTAAAATAATCCAAAACCCCCAAACCCATTTCATTTACCCAGTCCAATAACCCCATACCTGGTCCAATCTTCAGCCCTTAGGATCTCTCAAAACGACGTAGTATCATGCAAATACAATGCCGTTTTGATATCTCTAAGCCAGAATTAATCCTGCCAATACTACGTCTTCCTAAATCTTAAATAAAAGTGTCTCAAAAACCAGAAAGCCCTAGATAGGGGAAGGCCCCTCCGCCGGCTCAACCCTAACTCCGCCGCTGGAAATCGCCAACGGCGGCGGTGGTTGTTCAATGAACCTGAAACTCACACCAGCCCCTCTCCTTCACCTCCTTGTTCCATATCCATCATTGTTTTCCTTCAGATCCCAACCAAACGTCCAAAATCTACAAAACCCTAAATTGCATCTCCGCCTCACACGGCGGCGCCATCTCCGTTTACCACCAAAATAACACCATAGAGACTACTCACCCTTCTCTCTTCAAATCCATAAACCCTTTTCCTCAAATCCCCATCGAAGACCTCAATTCTTAAATCAAAGATTTTGTCAAAATTCTAAATCATCCAATCCCCATCAAATCAATATCACCTGGCCTCCTCAATCTTCTCACGAAGAATCCACCACTAGTGACGTTCAAATATCGCTGGAGTTGTTCCTGTTTAAAATCTATAAGGCAACAGAACTCTAGAGTCATAATAGTAATTTTTTTTTACAATTTGTTTCTGTTTTCTTCTTCTTTTATGTGTTTTGATTTATTTCTATGATTGTTTCTGCTTCACGAGTCTAATTGATATAGTTGCTTCCTAAGATAATCCTATAAATGAATGTTATAGTTTTAATTTCTAGGTTAATTTTCATTTTGATTTTTGTCACCTCTGTTCTGACTTTTGTTTTCATTTTGTACTCAATTCTGCTCGTTTGTTCATTCCATTTAAGATTCTAATTTGTTTTGATTTTTGGTTATAGTTTGATTATTAGTTGAACGCTTTGTTAATATGTTGATAAGTCTTTAATTGATCCTATTTTGGCCTTATTTGAATTTTATGATTGATTCAGTACATGAATTAACTAATAACCCGTTACTGTTGTTAATTGGTTAGTGATAGTTAGTTTAGTTCTGTATAATTAGTGATTGTGTCAATGATTCTTTAGTTTACCGTTTGGATTTCAATTCATTATTTTGCCAAGCTAATTAGTTAGTGTTAATTAGTTTAATCGATTTGGTTATAGCTGATAATGTCAATTTGGTAAATTGAGACCAAGGTCAGGGGTAAGTTCTATCAGTCTGGTAATTTTCAAATAGGTTCAAGTGTAATTTGGGTACTTAGAATGGCACAAAAATATTGTAGGTTAAAATAGAATATCATAGACTCTTCTAGAATAGGGCTTTAATGTACATTTCTATAGTTTAGTGGCCATAACTTGAGCAACAAGTCAGAACATTGGAGATTATTGACTAAATTCTGAAATAAAGGGGGGGGGGGATGGGGGATGAGTGAAGAATTCTTGAACCTTCCACCCCATTTCCTGCCAATAAAAGGCATGCCTAATTAATGCATTCATTTGTAAGTTTTACATCCCTGAAAATTCCCCAAAACTTTTCTAGCTTTTAACCCCCCCCCCCCAAAATCCCTTTCTGAAGATATGAATCTCAAATTTGAATAAGAAAGTTCAAAATCTGCATTCCTATAGTTCAAACCTTCTTTTAGATCTTAATTCCTGCCAAAAAATTCAAAAACATACAAAAATACAGTAGAAAAACCAAAAAAAAACACAACAGAAAATTTTCAAAAATCCCCAAAGTACATTCAATCTTTAATTAATTGACACACATTTGATCTCTTCACTTGTAATTATTCAAGAATTATACCATTAAATCCTTTAATTTCCCATATATTGCAGAGTTTGTACTATTATTTATGAGTAATGTAATTCTAAAAATAGTCTAGATATATTTTATTTCATATATAAAGGGACCAAAATGCACACTTGTATATTGAAAATTAAATATGTTTAAGCATGTATCCAATGATCAAAATTAAATTAAAAGACCAAAATGATATCCTTCTTATTCTTAATATTTCTCATTTTACCCTTATCAAGAGTAATTGTTAGATTTCACTTTTGATGTATAAGCTTTAGTCTTTTTGTTGGGAGAAATAACAATAAACACATGAAAATCTTATCATAGTCACCTAATTGTTGCTAGTAAATATATGTGGGCACTTCCCATACATCTTACTCATTCAATTCTTAAATTTCGTGTTCAATTACAATATCTAATAAACAAAGAGGGTTAGATTTTATTTGAAATAAAAATGGACCACAAATGTAGTAGCCACAATATCATATAAATATGGGCGGAGGTACAATAGTGGATGTGGGTTCAGACGAACCCAATGGGTTTTTCCAAGACCCTGAATTTTTATTGAAAAACTTGCCACATCTATATAAATATACCATGATGAACCCAGTAACTAAAGAGGCTTGGGTTCAATGGTAAGGGTTGTGGGTTCTTTTCGAAAAGATGTGTATTTGATTCCCATTGAAGGCGATATTTTATTTTGTTGGTTTTTTTTACATTTCTAACAAATCAAAATGTAAACGACTACATTTCTTCTACTTTCCACTAAACAAACACTAAACTAACATTATTTAAAAACTACTTTCCAATCAACAAACACTAATGTAACATTATTTAATAAATAAACATAACAACTTATTTTCTTTCTAATAAACAAAAATCATAAGCTTTCCAACTTTAACGTTCCTTCTGAATTTCCTCTTCTAAAGACCCAACCGGTTGTTTTGAGATACGGCGCGTTATTCAGCAATTTAAGGCCATGAGTAACTTCATCTCAAGTATATTGACTTGTGTGTATGGCCAGAATTAAAATTCAAGAAGTTTGGAGTCAAATTTAAATGAAAATTCTCATTTCCAAAGCTTAAAATTGAAGAAATGAACTAGGATTGGAATTTTGAGTATACAACCTCAGAATTGAGATTTGAAGGTTCCAACAGGTTCATATGATGATTTCGGACTTGGGCATATGCCTGGATCGGGTTTTGGATAACCCGGGAGCGTTTTGGCGCATATTATGGAAGATAGCATTTTAGAAGAAATTGCATCAATTTGGCTTAAAATGCATTTTAGTGTTATTGATGTCCGTTTGGGATTCCGAGACTGGGAGTAGCTCCGTATGGTTATTCTGGATTTGGGAGCGCAATCGGAAGTGAATTCGGAGGTCCGTGGGTCATTTTGGAGTCGTTTGGCTAAAGATAGAAAATTGAAGGTTTTTGAGAAAATTTGACCGGAAGTGAAAATTTTGATATCGGACTCAAAATACAAATCTTATGGTTCGGATAGCTTCGTTAGGTGATTTGGAACTTAGGAGTGTGTCCGGAATATTTTTGTAATGACCGGTGTAGAATTAAGCTTGAATTGGCAAAGTTAGTATTTTGGCGAATTTCGGTTGATAGGTGAGATTTTGATCTGAGGGTCAGAATGGAATTCCGAAAGTTTCTGTAGCTTCGATATATCATTTTGGACGTGTGTGCAAAATTTGAAGTCAATCGGATGCGATTTGATAGGTTTCGGCATCGGAAATAGAACTTGGAAACTTCAAAGTTCATAAAGTTTGAATCGGGGTGTAATTCATGGTTTTAGAGTTGTTTGATGTGGTTTGAGGCCTCGAGCAAGTCCGTAATATGTTTTGGGGTTGGTTGGTATGATTGATTGGGGTCCCGGGGGCCTCGGGTGTGTTTCGAGTTGTGATCACGCTCTTATTTGATGTTTCAACCTTTGCTTCTTTGAACATAAAGGGGTACCATATTAGGTAAATGATCTCCAAATTTAGTTTTGTTTGAAGCATTAGATCCGTATCGTAATTTCGGAGCCATAGCAAAAAGAATCGTCGAATTTGGACATCGTATGAGGAACTTTATGCTCATTTCCGTGCCGAGAAAAGTGCTGGTGTCTGTCAGAACCGCAGAAGCGGAATTTGACCGCGGATGCGAAACCGCAAAAGCGGAAATAGAACCGCAAAAGCGGTCCCGCCTATGCGAAAATTATCCGCAAAAGTGAAAAATAGGCCTGGTTAGTGTTTAAAACCGAGCAGTTTAGTATTTTGGGCATATTTTGAGTTCTAGAGCTCCGATTGAGGTGATTTTCGCGGTGTTGTTCTCGTCTCATCAAGGAGATACTATGCCTATGGAGGTCGACATTCACGGCAAGAGAGTTGTCTCTTAGCGGTTTTGTACCGGAGTCGAGGTAAGTAGCTTGTCTAACCTCGTGTGGGGGAACTTTCACCCCTAAGATATTATGTGATAGTTTAAATGCCTTGTACGCGAGGTGACGGGCGTGTACATGCGCTGGTTGTTGTAACACACACCATACTTGAATTATCCGATTAGTGATATTCCTCCTCTTAGGTGATAAAAGCGTTACTTTACCCAGTATTAGTTAGAAAAGCATGATTAGCTAGGATTCAACATGTTTAATTGCCTAGTTGACTTACTTGAACTTCTTGATAAATAGTTGGCACTAGATTCGGTGAAGTTGTAATTAAACATATTATACTCTCCCTGTGTGTTTTCTTTATTTGATGTGTTGGTGGACTGCGGGTTCAATTCCCGGAGATCCCAGGGTTGTGAGTTCGATTCCCAGAGACCCGAAGTGATATTTGTAGGGACTGCGGGTTCGATTCCCGAGATCCCGAGTTATTTGTAGGGACTGCGGGTTCGATTCCCGAGATCTTGAGTTATTGGTAGGGACTGCGGGTTCGATTCCCAAGATCCTGAGTTATTTGTAGGGACTGCGGGTTCGATTCTCTAGATCCTGAGTTATTGGTTGGGACTGCGGGTTCGATTCCCGAGATCCTGAGTTATTTGTAGGGACTGCGGGTTGGATTCCCGAGATCCTGAGCTATTGGTAGGGACTGCGGGTTCGATTCCCGAGATCCTGAGCTATTGATATATTATTGAGATGTGGATTGCGGGTTCGATTCCCGGAGATCCTGAGATCTATTGAGACATGGGCTGCAGGTTCGATTCCCGGAGACCCAGGGGTACTGTTAATGGGACTGT